>PVJX010020278.1:0-33577 GCA_004027295.1 Dolichotis patagonum | reverse complement strand
TTCTACGTGGAGGCGAGCTATTGGCCATTAGCGCGGGGCAGATTGTGTGTAGCCATATTTGGTGCTGGTTGCAACCTGAGCAAGAACCCGGAAGCAGGATGTAGGCGCCATCTTGGGCACACGATGGGCGGGGGAGCGGTATAGGCGGAGTGCGGGCGCCATCTTGCGCGCATGCCCATTAGGACTGGCTCCCAACATATAACATATTACTTTAGCATTGTTTTATGTACCTCTAATAGTTGTAAATTTTCTGCAAGATGTTTAAGACCAAGTTAAGGTGAGACCTTTTAAAAACAATCGATTTTTATTATCTATCAAGGTCAGTTAAGTCTCCTTAGGAATACCTTGGAACCAGCCATAGCACCTCTTAGTTCTTCTGTCAGTGTCAGCCATTCGGATGAGTCATGGCCACTGCTTGACCAAGTTGCTTTCTGTGAAAGCTTGGGAGATTTTTTGCTCCTGGTGACTCTCCTTAGGCACACCACACACCGATGATCACTTACCTCAGTGGTCTAACAGTCTTCTTGATTAGAAGACCAGGTACTCACCAAGTATAGGATGATGCAGCAGAGGTTCTTTTATGTCCTGGGTCCTCATTGACCTTGGAAGGCTAGGGCCAAAATATTGGCTATCCTCTTAGCCCATCTGTCTAATTGTTGGTCTCTATTCTTCGACTGTTGAACATCCAGAAGAAAAGACTGATAACAGTACAATGTACTTAGAGGCATTATCGTCTTACCTAAATATCAAACATCTTACAACATAAAATAGAACCATTATTTTTGAACAACCATGGCTGTTTTTAACATTTGAATACCTGTAGAATATTAACAGTTACATATTTTACATAGAAAATTAGAAATCAAACCATATACAATGTTGTAGCATAAAATCCATGGTGACATTTTGTAACACACTTGAATTTTCATTTTGACATAAAATTCCACACTTTTGGTTCATCATCTCTATCTAATATATAAAAGGTTTTACTTAACTTGTTGATGTTTAGTGGGATGTAGATTTCATAAGCATTTGTTGAAGGCAGAAGTCTGAATCTGAACCAAAATGTTGTCACCATAAACAATCTCTATTTTATATGTTGGAAAACCAGTATATCTGGAAGCATGAATATATGAATATACCATGAGGTTAACAATAATCATTTGTCATAACCATATTAAAACCTTTGTATGTGCATTTTAAAATCAAAAACCTTATTTTATTATTCTTTTAATGATGACCAATGCAAACATATTACAATAATATTTATATAACTTTAGTTGTGGATGTCTCCCCTAAGGCTATGGAGATCACTGGGGCCTCCAATCCATAAACAAGAGCTGGTAAAATGTTACCAGGTGGCCACTTTCTTCTTCATCAATTGAAGTCCTGTCCAACAATCCCAACCCCAAGGGATTTTTAAAATCATTTTTATGAAAGTTTTTTCTTAAGAAAACTCTAATGATAACATTTAACATACTATTTTTGAACAATAAGAGCCTCAAATTATGATAAGCAACAATGTACATTACATTTACACAACTGACTTTAGCATTATTTTGACTACCTGGGAACCCAGGTGGAAGCAAGTTCTGTAATTCTGTAACTCAAATAAACTTTGATTAAATGGTCTATAAATGCACAAGAAAAAGGAAAAAGGAAAATTGCTGAGCTCAAAATAAAAAGAACAGCTGTTCACAAACAGACAAATGGACAAACATGGACAGACTATCTGTACAGATTCAAACAGATGTAGAAACAAATGCAGAATTGTCAGTGTCCACAAGAACTCTTCAAGTTGCTGGAGGCTATTTTATATCCCTTTGCTGAACTAGCTTGCTTCTTACACGCCGTATCCTTGGGATTGAAACACCTGCCTGTGTTCTGGCGCCATATGCTGCAACCCAGTGTGGCTCCTCAGGTTCTTGGGGTTAAGGACAGGAGGGAGGATGAGAAAAACAAAGAAAAGACAGAGCTGGGATCAGGTGGAGCCCTTATCCTCCTGATGGGAGGAAAGGAACTGCTCAACCACTGTAACACCTGCCTGGCAGGCCTGGACCTCTTGCCTTCTTGGTGCTGGAACAACTTGTTTACATAGCTTGTTTTGGTCTCTCTGGTTTTTTTTGGGCTGGCCTTGCTTTAGCCCCACACATGTAATCAATCTCCAGCTTCAATGGCTCCCTACAAGTTTATATAGGATTTGCAAGCAGGAAGTACAAAAACTGATATCAGTTTATTATATAATTTGTTATATGAATCAAGTCATATGTTGTCAGGCAGATTTGTTTTAGGCAGGTTTACTTAAAAAGAATTATTTATCATAAGGTAGGAAAATTCTGGGAGGGAGTATTCAGCAGAGTTAGGAGTTACATGTGTCCTTGACTGGACTAGATGGAAAGTCTTTGAACCATGTTGGAGAAATGGGATAAATTTTTAGATGGGAAGACAGACATTACAGCTGGACCTAGTCAGGTTGACCTGACAGGCTGTGAGAAGCAGCTGGACACAGTCAAGGCTAACCAAGTTTAGCAGTCTATGTGACAGGTAGGATGAGACTATCCTGTTTCAGTATAGCAGCAGGCTACTAACTGAATTTTAAATTTCTATTACAAGATAAGAGGACTGCAAGTTTGAGTCCAGCTTGGGCGATCTAGCAATTTTGGGAAACCACACCTCCAAATGAAAAAGATTGGAAATACAGCGCAGTGTCAAAGTCCTGGTTTCAATCCTCAGTAGTGAAAACAAAACAAAGAACTCAGGAAAAATCCAAACAGAACATTGCCATGACCCACGTGCCCTTGAGGTTCCTTGGCGAAGGACTGCCAGAGGATGGGAAAATAAAGAAGAGACAAAGCTTGGGTCAGGTGGAGCCCTTACTCACCAGATGGGAGGAAAAGAACTGCCCCCTCACTGCAGCGGCATTTATTTATAACTTTTTAGTAACTTAATGTTATATAACACCCCACCGTCCTAGCAGCCCATGGTTTGAATTGTCTTGGAACTAGGTGTTCTCTGGGCTGCAGCAGCTTCTTCACATGGCTTCTCCTTTTGTTCTTGGGATAGCCATGCCCCAGCCCTGCACATGTGGTCAATTTCCAGCTTCAGTAGCTCCCCACAGGACACATTAAAACTGTAACTGTAACTTAGTGATAGACTACATGTTTAGCATGCTCCAGTCACTGGATTCCACCCCTTTGCTATGTACTCATATAGGGATGGAGAGAGGTAAGATACCCTCTCAACACAAAGCTAGCAAATTATGCCCAAAGTAAGATAGTATTAAAAAATCAAATTACTTGTGTGAAAACCTTGGGAAATTGAAAAGGGATTCAAAATGCCCTTAAAATATGCAGCCAAATAGAGGACATAATTCACCACATCAACAAATTGAAGGAAGAATGTGAAACTTTAGTGCTGATTCAAACCTATAATCCCAGGTTTGGAGTCTGAGGCAGAAGGATCTCAAGTTTGAGGCCACCCTGGGCTATATAGTGAGAACTTATCTCAAAAAAGAAAGAGAGAGCAAGAGCAAGAGTGAGAGCAAGAGCAAGAGAGAGAGGAAAGAGAGGTGAGAGAGAGAGGATGTGAGAGAGAGAGGATGTGAGAGAGAGAGAGAGAGAGAGGCATCTTCATCTCAAATGAAATGGATAAGAAACAACCTGAATTCCTTTTTTTCTGGGATACCCATCACACACTTCCTTTTTGCTTTCCCTTATTCCTCATCAGATCCCTGAGAATGGACGGGGACTACTTGCCTCAATGTCCTCCTAGTACCCCTGAAGCTATTTTGTGGCTGATCTCCAACTGCAGATAAGAGGTTGGCTGGGCTGACAGGGTTAGGGTTAGGATTTATCTTCTGCTTCTGGCTCTCTGAAGACAGGGCTAGGAAACTGCCCTTATCCAGGCAAGATCAGGGAAGGGGTCCAAGTGCATTGTTAATATCCCCAAAATCCACAAACCCCTGCAAGCTGTGATTACTAGAATTAACCTCCAGAAGGAGTCATAGTCTCAGTTTTAGCCCTATCATTTTTAGTACACATCCTACCAAATTGAGCACTAATACAACGATTTTTAGGGAGATGTGCCAGCTGTCAAGCAAATGTTTCTCCCAGTGTTCCCCAAATTGTTCCTTGGCAGCTGCCCTGACAACTGTGGCTGTCCCAAATGCCCCACATGAACTCCAGGAGGTTTCTGTCTGAACAACAGCAGGCTTGAATGTGAACCAAACATCAAAATTGAATTTGGATCAGTCTATAGGCCCAAATTAGAAGGCCTAAATTTGGATGAATTTGGACTAGTCAGTAGGCTGAAGTCTAGACTAATCTCAAACCTGCTTGTGCAACAGCAAGCAAACACATGGAAATGACACCCAGGATTTGGAGGCAGATTTATTTATGTTGATAGGCACTGAATGAGATCATTCCCAGAATATCAGATCTCAATATCTGGTGGGCTATGGCTTATATGGGATAAACAGGAAGTACAGAGGCACAATGGCTTGTCAATTGGGAAGTGGTTTATACAATATTCATCATAATGACTAGATATATATTACCATAATCAGCTGTTTCTAAGAGACAGAAGCAACTAGAACTGGAAATTACCTGGGCAACTAAGAAACTGAAGTATACTGGCCAGGGAAGTGCATTTTCTGTTACAGTTACCCCCTTTTTTACTTTCTTTGCAAATGTTTTCTGGGCATATTCCATGTGATCTTCTGAGACAAGGCTCAACTGGAAGCAGTCAGTGATCCTAGGATTGGCCATAGCCAAAGTCTCATACAGAGATTTTTCCCAAAGTTGCTTTTAGGAAGAGGCATAATTTAAGCATGTCTGGTCTCTCACATTACTCTGACAAGGTAGTGAGGGAGTTAATCTCATCTAGGGGAGTGTCCAATGTACCTTGGATGCTCATCAAATATAGGTCAAGTGTTGGATTGCTCTGTTTTCTTTGGGAAACCCTTCATAGTTTAAGGCAAAAAATACAGTTACCAGAGGGTTAAGGGAGCAAGGACTGGGGTAAGCAGTCTAGAAAGACAGAAAAATCAAGAGGAATATGTATAAAACATTCCTGTGAAAGATGTCTTCAGGCTTCAGTCATGTGTGGACTGACCAGCATCCAGAGAGACCAGAACAGGACTTTGAGTGTGTTGTCACTTGAGTGAGCCTTGGAGGAGCTGGCAAGGTAAATTTTCTAGCAGATGTAAGCTGAATTTCTGAAACTTGTAGAGGTAGTTGGTATATGCCTGGGTTATATGTGTGTGCAGAAATGTCTATAGATATAGTGGTTCTTTTAACTGGTTACAAGCTGTTTCTGTAGGGTTATGTTTTATTTCTGTGTAACACATATGTATTATCTTTAAATGTAGAGAGTCCAATATATCACATGAGGTCAGGGCCAGCAACACAACACTGAATCCTTAGCTGACTGCAGGGTTATAGGTGCCAGATCTTCAGCTTGAATTTGCAGAACAAATGATGAGGGAAGGTCTGGCTCTGATCTTTCAGAAGCACTGGGTTTTCTGCTGAAGTTAATATTTCAGTCAATCAGATCCCTGAAGGGGGCTTAGGAGTTGGCTTCATTGGTGTCAGGTATCCAAACAACAGCAGGAAGCAATAGCAGGAGAATTTTGGCCAAAATAACTTTGTCCAAAATGACCACAGCAAATGTAGCCTGTCAGACTTTATTACTTAGAGATTTATTTCCATCTGTAAACAGGGTGTACTCAGTATCTCCCAGGGAGTCCATTTTTAGGTGCAGTACAGGACAGTTAGGTTTCAGACCAAGGTGAGCTTGTCAGTTTTTTGATCAGAAAGACAGTTGTTTTTACAGTAGGGCAGCAAAGGATGGTGCAGCCTTTAGCAACTGGATCCAAGTATTTGCACAGATAGGCCCACTGAGTGTTCCCAGGGGATGACAGTCTGAGTAAGAAGCATTGTTTTTGTGAACTCAAGGATTCAGTCTATAGAAGCCAGCAGTCCAAGAAATTTGTGGAAAATTTTTTTCCTGTAATCAGTTTCTGTCAGATATTGTAACAGAGTTTTTTGTGCCTTTCCAGAAGGCAGCTTTGGTGTCATTAACCAGAAATGCTTTGATCAGATGTGAGGGTTTTTCCAAGGAGGATAAACAAGTTTTTGAACTTCTGGGAGATTAAGTCCAGGTAAGTTAACTTTTGAGTCCAGAACTTGGGTCTTTGTGAAATGGGGCTGTCTGAAAGGAGCCAACTGAAGGTAGAAGAAAGCTTCTTTAGGGCTAGGTAGGTGTGCCAACAGGCTGTGGGTGGCATAAGACTGAGGCAGTGTATACAGAAGACAATTACAACATTGGCAGCTCAGAGATCTTGAACTGTCTTTACAGGCAGGAGAGGTGCATTTCAGCACTTAGACAGCCTATAAACATTTTGCAGTTTTGAAGCCTCATTTTTTCTTTTTCAGAGGATCATGGTGGAGCTGGAAGGAACATACTATCCTAGACCCAACTCTGTTGTGAGGTCTTCCCTGAAAATAGTGGAGGAGTTCACAAACCCTTGTGGCAATTAAGAAACAGTCCAATAAGGCTGTATGGGTTTGGAAACAGAATGAAAGGTGATCACTATGTTGTTGGTAGCAGGGAGATCTTGCTTAAGGTGTTTTATAGTCTATTAGGTTGATATATGACTGGGTGCCTCTTTGTGCTTCCTGTGAAATCTGACAGCAATGGGGTCATAGTGAGGCAGCATGGTTGATGGTCAGGCCCAGAGACAAATTTTAGTTCATACCTCTGGGAAGAGTTTTCAGAACTTCAAGGTTTTGGTCATCTATCTCAGGCTGATCAAATGTCATCTTCTTCTCGGGGAACAGCCAAAGTTAAAAGCACAGAGTTAAAAGAGAGGGAGGCTGACTAGCTTGCTGCAAAAGAGACAGTCACTTTTAACTTGAAGAAACAATCTGGGGACTCGCTTATATAGGAATTCATGTTTTGTGAGATGTCCTCTCAGGCTTCAAGTTTGTACCTAGCAGAAGGTGCAAGAGGCAAGAGTCTCAGTTGTTCCAATGGTGGCCCAGCGGAAGAAGGGAGCCTAGTGTGGCCTAGTCTGAGCTCAATGGACCAACGAAAGGGTTGTCATCTGATCCTGGTTGAAGCTTTTGAAGTTTGTTATCTTTTTACTTATTTATTTTTAGTGCCCATAGTCCTTATAACCAGAGGACATGATTTTCTGTCAGACTCAGTTTTTTTATGGACATTAGGTACTTTTCTTTTATCAGGTTTCTGGGTAACAGTAGTTTGTAGTAGCTGGCTGAAGCTCTAGATGTTCCTGGCAGGGAGGATGGTGTGAGGATGAGAAAGTAAAGAAAAGAGATGAAATCTGAGGTCAGGTGGAGCCCTCTCTCCAGATGGAAGACAAGGGACTGCTCAACCACTGTAGCGCATTTATTCATACATTCAGAAAGATGATGTCAATTTCAGCACCACTGCCTAGCAACTTGTTTGCCTGGCTGGTCTGGACCCCTTGCCTTCTGGTATCTGAAACATCTTGTTTACAAGGCTTGCTTTGGGCTCTCTGTGTTTACAGAGCTGGCCTTGCTTCATCCCAACACATGCATCAATTTCCAGCTTCAACCACTCCTTACAGTGGTTAATGGGCTTGTTGCCCCACTTTATAATGTTTTTGAGAAATGCTTAACTGGTTTTAGATTTCTAGGCAAGGTAAGTCCATGGCAACTCATTTGTTAGGGCTGAGAGTACAATTTTTCTTCAGTCAAAATGTGGAACTCAGAAGGAATTGCTGACAGTCATCTTGATGTGCATTAGCTGATGCCATTTGACTAGGATAGGTGTATCTGTGAAACAGAATGTTGAGGGGAGGCTCTATGGATGAATGCAGGCAACAGCTAGTTGGAACCAGTTCAATTGGCTGGAAGTAGATGAGTTGGGAGCAGGAAGGTGAAACTGCTGTCAGTAACTGCAGTAGCTGATGAGGGTGTCAAGGTGGAATTCTCAGTAAGAATAGGCCTCTTTTTTCTTTTCTTTCTTTGAGACACAGGGAGTGGTTTGGTTTCATTTTTTACTCTAAATCTTAGAAAAGTCCTTTTTCCTGCAGCCAGAGACTGTGGGTTTTGACTAATTACTTCCCATATGTGACTTCCTAGTTTGTATTGTGTACCCTTGAAAAATGATGCAAGAGACAAAGGGTGGGTACCTCCCAGAGAGAGACCATTCAGATGCCTGGTTGGCTACACCACTTGCGGGGATTTAGGTGCAATTTAGCTAAGGAGGATGCGAGGCGTCTGTTATGCCATATGCTGATTGCCATGGAACTGCAGGTAAGGGCCCAGTCAGCCACTGCACCCAGTACTTCCCAGTTTTGGTGCACAGGCAGAGCAGCATATTGCTTACAATGGCCATTCTACTCACTCACACATTCATTCAACAGTCACTCAGAGGTTAAACATTCCAACCCCCTTCCCTTGAGGGTAGTCCTAATAAGAGGTGATTGAGCTAATCAGGCCAGACAGACTAACTGGGGTGCCCCCTGTATCCTTACTGGAAGTAGGCAGGCAGACAGCCAGATAGGCAGATTGCCTCCTCCTCCTTTTGGGGTCCAATGTGAACTTCTTGAGCAAGGAGCCAGTAATCCTCCTCCAGACCTCCAAGGGAACTGGAGAAATCTCAAGGATGTACCTTTCCATCAGGACATGGAAAAGTCCTTCCTGTATCTGCAAGGGCCACAACCAGTGACTAAAAAGGTCAGTATGGTCAGTCTTCCCAACAGATGCACCAGATGCAATGGCAAGCAGAAACACTGAAACAGTACTCAGGATTTGGAGGTAGACTTATGTACACTGACAGGAACTGATCTAAATCATTCCCCAAATATCAGGCCCCAATCTCTGGTGGGCTAGGGCTTATATAGGATAAGCAAGTGGAAGTACAGATGCAGAATGGCTTGTCAATTGGGGATTGGTTTATACTATGTGCATCATAGTGACCAGCTGTTTTTAAGAGACAGAATCAACTGGAACTAGAATAGGAACTATTACCTGGGAAAATAAGAAACTAAAGTATACTGGCTGGGTGAACTTTTTCTGTTATACTTGTGTTATATAAACAGCATTCCTCCAACACTTCTCTGGTTTAAGAGGTCTCCTTCTTGTATGCCTCCATGTTGTATCATAGGCCCAAAGAAACAAAGCCTTATTTGGTGGCTCTGTAAGTTTACTCCTGAGTTCTTGGGTTGTGTGGGCTTGGAAGATTCTGTAAATCTCTCCAAAGTAATGTGGACAGAGTAGGTCACTGCCTAGATCTCAATACCCAACACCTGGTGGAAAACAAAGGCTATAGACACTCAGGGATGCTAGTCCCAAGGAATTCCAGAGCCTAGAAGTAAATATCATCTGAGACTGGAAACAGCAACCAGAGCCATAATTTTATAGGAGAAATATAGCTTTTGACCCATTATATATCAAATGTACTGAGTTCATGGTCCCACAACATTGAGGAATGAAGTTGTGAACCAAAGGAAGAAGTTAGGAGTTTATGGAGAGAAGAATAGCTCCTGGATTTCCAGGAGTCCTGAGTGGGGTGGCCACTAAGATCCTTCGTCAAGGGTAATTTATTCCGCAAAGTCACACTGTGAGTACAGTGTGGGTCAAATTACATTCAACCGATAGGATTACAAGTATAGCTACTTAGATAATATTGACTCAATAGAGAAATTAGTCACATAGCAAGGATACATGGAAAGAACAAAGACATTTTTAGGAAATGATGGGTCCAGATGCTCTTACCATCCACTTGGGTGACTGGTGCCTAGTTTGACTTATTAGACCAGGTGGTGATAATTACAGTATAATTACAGTTATTGTTTATCCTTTAGGAAGGCATGTAGGCCTGGCCTTTGCATATTTATCTTGAGGCCTGGCCTTGTTCAGATGTGCCTCCAGCCAAAATTCTGATGTCTTTCTCACTGACTTCCTTGAGAGCCCAGTCCCTTGCTGGCTGTATATTAATTTCTGTCTTAGCTCCCTATAACAATGTGGGGTGAGGGCTGTAGGTTCTCAGAGTCCCAGGGTGGTGAGGGCAATTAGCATACAAATTCTAGAGCTACTATTAGAGTTATATTTTTCTGATTTGTGATTGTTGTACAAATTGAGCAAAAGAGTCTTTGACTGGCATCACAGTGAAGGCTGAAAGTCACTTAATCAGACTTGGATTAAACAGAATGCATTTAAAAAGAGGTTTTTTGGGCTTGATATAATATATCTGTAATCTTAGCAACTCAGGAGACTGAATCAGGAGGATCACAAGTTTCAGACTGTTCTAGGAGACTTAAGACTGTGTTTCAAAATAAAAACGGATGGGGATATACTTAGTGCTCCCCAAGTTAAATGCCCAATACTACTGAAAAGAAGTGGGGCTGGTTAATTCAGTTTTGGAGTTTCAAAGGCATATTCCCCACTTTGACTCAATTGTGGTAAGGGCTTCATGGTGAATGGAGTATGGAAACAGCAGCAGTACATGTTGGGGCAAGCATCACATCTCAGAGATAAGTTGGGCAAATATCAGGCTTTTATAACAATACTTTGGCAAGAACTCAAGAAGTTTATTGAGAAGTATTTCAGGAGAGCACACTATGCACTTAGGGCCTCCCACTAGGTCTTGCCTTTCTTTTTCTTTTCTTTTTTTTCATACTGCTGACTGAACCCAAGGCTTCCCACTGATCTACTTCCCAACACTTTTTAATTTTTTTCTTTTTTATTGTGAGACAGGTTCTTGCTAAATTGCCAGGTCCGTGTCTCCTGTTTTAGTGTCCCCAGTGGTGGGATTACAAGTGTGCCCAATCTCACTTGGCTTTCCCAGCCATGTATTTTATGTATTGTCTAGTGTTGTATTTCCCCATTTTGTTACATGTATAATAGCAAGCTGTAAAATTCTTTTAAGAGGATAAGCTTTTTGTATTTTGTTATTTATAGTTTTACTGTATTGTTATCAGACACGATTGTTACCTGTTTTGGACCAAGATTCGCATGTCTCCTGCTATTCATTTGCCTCTATTTATTGCTCTTCACATATACTAGTTTCTTCCTTCTTAAGTACTGATTTCTTGCATTGATATGCAAAATTGTTGTTTAATGCTGCAGTTTACTAGAGGAGGATGTAGAGATGATGTAGGACGTCATCTGGGACAGTAATAGTTGTGTATTTACAAGCTTATGGTATGCTATGTAGTTGAGGAAGCCAGCCCTTTTGAAATTATAATACGCACTTGCTATAACGTCCTAGGCCCCTATTTTTTTCCTTAATCCAGAAACAAAGGCCAAGACCCTAATTAGCCTAGATTCTATCAATCAGAGAAAGTTAATTTAGAAACCAGCTTAGTCCTATGATTACAGTGGTCTCGACCTTGGGGAAACTCCCCCCACCCGCCGCCTTGCAGCACTTTATTGCAAGGCAGTTAATTCTCCTGCCTTCGCACAAGTAAATAAAACTTTTGCTTTGCACTACTTTTACTTTTGACTTCCTCTTTCTCTGTTGCAGGGGCCTTGGGCTCTAAACCAGTCTCACCCCCTTCTCTGTTCATCCCGGGAGTGGTGATGAGGGGCCTAGAGAAAAGGGGCGGGGCTAGGGATAGTGTGGAGACCGGAGGTCGTTGAAGACCCCCCTCAAGACTACCTGCCTGACAACGTTAGAAAGCGTTCTTTTCGGCAATGCGTTTTGGTCTGCGTACTGTCTTGTTCACAGTGACACTTCAGCACGCCTGCGCCCTCTACCTAGGCAGCGGTCCTTCAAGGTCTGCGTTTATTCTTGTGGTAGCTGGGTGTTCTGGCTCCGCAGATTGAGTCACCCTGGAGAAACAAGCTTGAAAAGACGAGGACTCTGGAAGAAGTGCGTAGCTCGGCGGTTTCCGGGTGGCTCTGCGTGTGACGCATCGGGATGACGCACTTCCTGCTGCGCGACTTTCTGGCTCTTTGCTGTCCCCAAAGCTATTCTGTTTCCAACTCCGAGACCGGCTCTTGGTGGTGCCCACTGGGACCACCTTGGGAGGCTCTGTAGCTAGGCAGGTATCCCAGTCTGGAAAGTCTAGACGTTGTTAGGCCCAGCTAATGGTTGCTTCGGTCACGACGAACCTCGCTGCGTCTCGGTGCCGAGCCCTGAGGTTGGAAGAGTGGAGGCAACTTCCTTGCAAGCTACTCAGGCTGCACCCTCTCGGTGCTGGTGGCCTGCAACGATGGCTGTCAGCTTCGGCACAGCTTCGTACTGGGTAAGTAGGGTTTCCTCTCGCTTTTCAAAAGTTTACTGGACACCTTGGGGGGCCACGTTTATCCCTTCACGGTCACATCCAGGACCTGATGCCCCTAATCTCTGTCCAGACCTGACGCCCGTAGTCCAGAAATGTTCGTTTTGATATTTTGTGTCCTGTGGCTTCGTACTTAGTTAACCGCCGCGTGTCTAGAATTCTGAGGTTCCTTCTTAAACACTGATCTTTTTGTGTCTTAGTGCTCCTTCACTGCCTTTCTGTGTGTGCGGGCCATGAGGCTAATGCTAACAGTGGAAAGACAAATGATATGTTCTTTGTTTTAGAAAAGCTGTGGTCTGAGAGAAAAGATAATTTAGTAAACAGTGGGCCCAAGTACAGATGAATGGACAGGGACAGGAGGCAAGAGAGGAGCTGAAAGGTGCAAATGATAAAGGAGAGGCTTGGGTGAGGGTAATGGCTCACTGAGGCTTCTTGAATGATTGATGACTGGAGAGAGGGAAGATTTCATGGTGATGTGATTGCTGGACCCATTGCACTCCAGAGGTTGGTGGTGATGTTTCCAGAGACCAGGAATACTGTTATATTTGAGTCTGTAGTTGCAGTGGGTAGTGTAAACTGGATACAGTACAGGATATACAGATTAAAGGAACTTACATTCACAGAAGCCCAGAATGAGTGTGGCCAGCTAAAACCCCAAAGAGGAACAAGTTGAAGGCTCAGGATAATAACAGACTTGAGTTGAAGGGCTGGTGTGAAGAGAAGTGAAAGGGAAAGTGGGATTTCTTCCACATTTAAGAACTTCATAAGAGCTATGATATGAAGTGCTACAAAAAGGTATTCTTTGAAACAAAAAGGTGTTGGATGAATTTGTTAGTGTTTAAATCTAGGAAATTTTTCCATGACAGAGAGATTTTCAGGTGGTGCAGTTTTTTTTTTTTTTTGAAGGTAAAGAATGGTTGCAAAGTGAGTTATGCGAGGTTGTAGGTAACAATGAGGATAGTGATTGGGAACAGTACATCATTTCTAGGCAGTCAAGTTAAAAAGAAGAATTCGGGTGCTGTAGAGGAAGGAATTTCAATGAGGTGGCCTGAGCAATACAATTAACCTCAAAAATCGAAGAGCTCTTTGTTTTTTAAACAAGTATATAGAAAGCACATGAGAGAAAACACAATACAATAGCAGTGTTTTAAAAAACTGATCCCAGATACTTGGAAGTCTGAGGCAGAGGCTCAAGACCAGCCTGGGTAACTTATCAGGGCCTGGACTTAAAAAATTGAAGGGTTGGGGATATGTAGCTGTGTGTGAGGTTCTGGGTTCAATTCCTACACCACCCCGCAAAAGTGAACAGAGAACATCTAAGTAAAAACACTTCGAAATTAATGAATAATAGTAGCTACCATTGTTGGCCTGGTGCTCTTTTAAGCAGTTCATGTGTGAAATCATTCAAACCTCATGAGTCTGTTTTACAGGTAAGGAAACTGGAAATGTGCCCATGGTGTCAAATGTGTTAAGAAATACCAGGAAATTAAGATGAGAAAGCTGAGATTCAATCCCAGGCAGGTCATCTGCTGAGTTTGTGCTCTTATTGCCCGTCAGCACCTAAGAGATAGATTTTAACAAATTAAACAATTTTTCCTTGTTTTGGAGTACATGTGTTACTAGAATCCTAGGCCAAAGTTCCAATTCTGGGGCTTCCAACAAATCAGGTCTGGCCATTTACTCCAAAACAACAACAACAACAACAAAAAAAAATAGTAAAAAGCAGAAAAGGAACTTTAGTCAATATAAGTATACTGGGAAGACAAGGGAACTAGCATTTTCAGCCTTGTCTTTAAGAGCTCTAAAGTTGTATGGGTAAGGTGGGCAAGAAGTATGCATAATTAAGCAGTCTTGGTCAAAGTGTGATCTGGTGGATAATTCTGTTATGGTGGACTGCCAGAGAGATGACCAGAGAAATGACAAGTCCAAATGAAGGCAGAGATACCAGGGTTTTTATCCTGTGTTTAGTCATCCATTGTAGTCCCAAATGAAGAGTTGGTACTTTAAATATAAAAAACAAAGTCCCTGTTATACACACAAACATTTGTTAATAATTGCAATAACTTATATCATAAATGTGTCCTAGGGACCCACCTGTTAAAGGCTTGATCCACAGAGTGGTATTATTGAGAGGGGATTTGGGAAGTTTTTTTTTTTTTTTTGGTCACTGGGAGCATGGCCTAGAAGGGGATAGTGGCAGTCCTGCCCCTTCTGATCTTTTGCTTCCCAGCCCAGAGGTGAGCAATATTGTTCCCCAACATGCTCCTGCTGTGATATATTGCTAGAGGTCCAAAGCAATGGACCCAATCAATCAGGAACTAAAATCTCTTAAAACTTTAACCAAAATAACTATTTCCCCCCCATAAATTTGTTTGTTATGGTAATGAAAAGCTTACTAACACAGCTGTTAAACTACAATATTTTCTAGCGCATGCAGGCGTGATGAAGACTAACAGAGTCTGTGACCACAAGGAAGATAACAGGCAACTCTCAGAGGACCATCAATATAAAAAGTTGTATTAATGTGCATAAAAGGGAGACTAGATGACAGAATCAGGAAACCCTCTTGAGGATCATTCAAATAGTCTGAATAACAATGCAATGATCATGCAAAGATGGAGTGGGTGAAGGTAACTGCATTCCAGGCCTTGGAGGAAGCTAAGGCTTCGGCATTTAGGCAGGAAACAGAATTTCATTTGCCAGTTGGAAGGAAGGCCTGAGTGCTGGAGCATGTAACCCTAACTTTAGGCAATGCCAGATTATATCAGTACCTCATATGAGGTTAAGAATTGTGCTGGAAAGCCTTGGTTATTTTATTTTGTTTTGAAATAATTTCAATATTACAGAGAGGTTGCAAGAATAGTATTAAAACACTCAGTTTTGAGTAAAAATATTTCTGTATGCCCTTTGTCCAGATTCCCTAAACTTTTGCCACTGTTAGCTTCGTCGTTCTCTATTTACATTTTATATATGTAAATACACCTACACACTTACCTTTTCTTCCTCACCACCCTTCATTGTTTTAGTCTTGTATTCCTCCACTTTTCAAACCAGTTTTACCTTCACACCTCCCACCTTCTGCTTTCTTATTTTGTTTTTCCTGTCCTTCCCTTCCCTTTGTGTCTCTCATTTCTGTGTGTGTGTGTTTTTTTTTCTTGGTACCAGGGATCGAACTCACGACCACACTTGCAAGGCAGGAGCTTATGCTGCTGAGCTAAATCCCAGCCCCTGTTTCTGTTATTTTTATTGTCACAAATACTGCAGGAATATGTTCATAGTATAAAAGATTCCTTTACCATTCCCACTTTACTTCCCAGAAAAAACTGCCATTTACACTTTTTGTGGAAATTCTTGTGTTATTTTTCAATGTTTTGTCTATAGGATCATATGCATGGGTTTCTACTTTATATTTTCATATGAGAGTAGCTTGGTTTTCTGTCTTTCTTTTGTAGTACTAGGGACTGAACCAAGGACTTTCACACTGAGCTACATTACCAGGTCTTTTTAAAATATTTTATTTTGAGACAGAGTCTTGCTAGATTGCTACATTGCACAGGCTGGACTTGAATTTGCACTCTTTCTGCCTCAGCTTCCCAGAGTGCTGTGATTACAAGTGTGTGCTACTATGCCTGGTTACCTTTCTTTTCTTTTTTTCTTTTTAAATATAATTTTAATTGTATTCTTCTGTTTTGTTTTGTTGTGTTTTCCAGCACAGTAGTACCTCATTTATGAACTTGATTATTCTATGATTCTGATCACACACTGAGTTAGACAAGGACCAAATCAAATTCAGTGGTTAGATTCAGTGTTGACCTTATGGGGAAATTTGATTTGGTTCTCATCCAGTCTGGTTTGTGGAGAGAACTGAGTTTGTGATCCACAGTAATACCATACTAGGGATTGAGCGCAATGTGTGCTACTATACCTTTTAATTGCATTCACCTTTTAGAAAGTGCTGTGACACAGTCTGAGAGCTATTGGCTCAGTAGCTTGAATGGTTTCCATCTTGACCATTTTCGCAGGAAAGATAAGGTGTTAGGTTCACTATTTCTCTATAAATTTAGTTTGGTGCTATATTTGTGTTTGGGCACGTTGTTTTAACACTCAGTTTTCTATTCTACAATATAAATTGGCCACATTTTATTGAGCTGTTTCTCCAATGGGTATTTAAATCCTGTGAGCCAACTTCCCTGTGTCCTGGCTGTGAGATCCCTCCATTCCACCTGGTAACTCCTGTCACCAGGGACCTATATCTTTCTTGCTTTCAGATGTAATTCTCAGCTTTGTCCTGCTGATACCTTCTATTCTTCTGGCATATAAATAACTTAAATTCTCTAAAAATAATTTAATTATTTTTGAGTTTAATATGCAATCAAGTAGAACGTCAAGTTTGCTTAATTCAACATTTAAAAAATTTTAGAGGGGCTGGGGATTTAGCTCAGCGGCATAAGCGCCTGCCTTGTAAGCAGGCAGTCGTGAGTTTGATCCCTGGTACCGATAAAAAAAAAAAAAAATTTTAGAGTTCTGAAGAGTAACTCAGTGGTAGAGTGCTAGCTGAGCATGAGTGAAGTGTTGGGTTCAGTCCCTATCACCACATATGTGTGCATGTACGTGTGTACACACACAGTTTAGGTCAGTTGCTGTGGCCGTGCCTGTAGTCCCAGTTATTTGAGAGGCTGAGACAGAAAGAACACCTATTTGAATATCTCCTATTTCATTAATTTTTAAAAAGATTCTTTTTACTTTCTATCATCTATTGTTTTTTTTAATCGGTACCGGGGACTGAACTCATGACTTGCCAGGCAGGCGCTTATGCCGCTGAGCTAAATCCCCAGCCCCTAAAAAATTCTTTTTAAAGGAGCAGTTTTATATTCACAGAAAAATTGGGAAAATGGTATAGAGATACCCTGTACATCTCCTGTCCCCAATCATGCATGACCTCCCCCAAGTACATTTATTATATTTGATCAGTCCAAGTCCATAGTTTACATTTAGATCTATTCTCAGTGTGTGGTATGTACAGTGGATCTAGACAAATGTAGACAGGAAAATTGCCATGAGTTTCAGGCCAGCCTGGATACATAGTCCAAAGCCAGATTGAACTACATTTCTCTTTGTGGCTTGATAGCTCATTTAGTACTGAATAATGTTCTCTTGTCTACATATACCACAGTTTATTGTATTTATCCATTTGCTGTTGAGGATGTCTTGCTGTCTTGAAGTTTTGGCAATTATGAATAAAGCTGCTTTAAACATCCATGTGCAGGGTTTTTTTTTTTTTTTTTGTAGACTTAAGTTTTCTTTCCTTCTGGGTAAATTCGAGGGATTTTAATTATAGGATCTTATGGTAAGAGTATGTTTAGTGTTATTAAAAAAACCTGCCACACTCTTTTATAGCATGGCTGTCCAAGTTTATATTTCCTAGCAATGAAAGAAAATTGCTGTTGCTCTTACATGTGACCATCCTTTGCCCTGCAGGTTTAACATACCTGTGTTATAACAAAGATATTTTAAAATGAAGGAAATTGTATGACTTATGTACATAAATTATATATTTTAAATGTGGCTCATGAAAATTCCTCTTCATTCAGTTTAAACCAGGAAACCCTGGTATGTTCAATCTATGGGCCTTGGGTTCTGTCCTCACCAACATTTGGTGGTGCCCCTGTTTTAAATTTTCGTCATTTTTAATTTTAATCAAGTCCAGCTTATTAGTTATTATGGTGTTATGGATTATAATATCTAAAAAGTTACTATCAAGCCCAACATCATGTAGATTTTCTGCTGTTTTTGTTTAGAAAATTTATAGGTTTGTGTTTCACATTTATGTGTGATCCAGTTTGATATTTTATGCAGGGAATAAGATCTGTGTCTAGGTTTATTTCTTTTTGCTTGTGAATGTCCACCTGAAAAGACTTTTCTCCATTTTTTTTCTTTTTCTTTTCCTTTTTTTTTTTTTTTTTTTTTGACATTTGACACAAAGTCTCACTATGTAGTTCAGGCTGGTCTTAAAGTCACTGTGTAGCCCATGCTTACCTCAAACTCATAGTTATCCTCCTGCCTCAGCTACTGGATTCCTGGGATTACAGCCACCATTCCCAGCTTCTCCATTGTTTTGCCTTTGCACCTTTTCCAAAGACCAGTTGACTGAGTATATTGATGTACCTATTTCCAGGCCTTTTATTCTATACCATTGATTTAATTATCTATTCTTTCTCCAATACAAAATGTCTTACTTTTGTCTCGTTACTGAGATAAAATACTCAACACCCTAAGTTAAAGGGGAAAAAGTTTGTTTAGCTTAGTTTGTAGAGATTTCAGTCTATAATCAGCTGGCTCCAAGGCAGGGTGACTTGGCAGAGGGGTACTGCAGGAAGAAAAAGTTTATGGCAAGCAGAAGACAGCAAAAGCAAGCAAACAAGGGCTCTTAACAGCACCTTTCTGCCTCTTATTTTATTCAAACTACTTAGGGCAGATAGCACTCACCTTTAATCCTAGTGCCCTTAGGCTTAGTATTGCACCATGAATCAATTCTAATATCACACACTCTAGATCTAGCCTCTTGTGAAAAAGCCCTACCTATGACTGCATGAGACTTTGGAGGGACATCTAGACACAAGCCATAACACCAATTGTCTTGATTATTTTAGCTTTATAGTAAATCCTTAGGTAGTTTCAACCCTTCAACTTTATTATTTTCCTTCAGCATTTTGTTGGCTATGCTTTCATCTTTCCATGCAAACCTTAGAGTCAGTTTGTTGAATCTATAAAGTAACTTAATGTGAGTTTGATTGGGGTTACATCAACTCCAGATCAAAGGGGGAAGAACTGATATCTTGACACTATTGACTCTCCCTATCCATGAATATGGAATATCTCCACTTATTCAGTGTTTCATTTTGTGTTTTGGTTTTGTTTTTTAGAGAAAAGGTTTATTTTGGCTCCCAGTTTTGGGAGTTCTAGACAATGATTAGTTAGCCTTGATGTTGTAATCCTATAGTGAGGCAGCACATCTTAGCAGAAGTATATGATATTTCTTTTTTTAAAAAGTTCTTACGAGCTGGGCGTAGCGGTGAATGCTGATAATCCCAGCACTAAGGAGGCTGAGACAAGAGGATCACCACTAGTGTAGCCGGGGCTATACAGTGAGACTCTGTCTCAAAACATTTTTAAAAAATTTTTTTTAAGCTCTGGAGGTTGAACTTATGCATCCTAGGCAAGTGCTCTACTTCTGAGCTACATCCTCAGCTCCTTTTTTAATTTTTAAATTTTCAGACAGGGTCTCATGGAGTTGCCCATACTTGGCTTAAACATCTTTATCCTTCAGCCTCTCAAATGATTTGGATGACAAGCATATGCCATCATGCTCAGCTGTTTTATTTTGAGACAGGGGTTTGCTAAGTTGCCCAGGCTGGGCTCAAACTTGTGATCCTTTTGCCTTAGGCTCCCAGAGTCATGGGAATACACTGTGTACCACCGTGAACACTTTTGTCCTTGTGTTTAGGTAGACATGGCAGCTTATTTCTGTTAGGCATGTGCCAGGATTCTTACCACTTTGAATATTTGGGGTCAAGTGCTTCTTCTATGTAAAGGGCTGTCCTATGTACTGTCAGGCCTCTATCTATGTAGACACCAGTAGCACTGTGCCAGTGTGACAATTCTTAAGTGGCTCCAAACATTATCATTGAACATATGTGTACTTAGGAAAGAGATTTGCCATGTAGTTTGGTTAATATAAGATTTTAGGTGGCCCTGAAGCAAGGCCAGCAGATCTCTGTAGCTGCTGGTTTCAAACAGGAGCCTACACTTGATCTTAGCCAAAAGGCCGAGAAGCGATCAAACAGGAGCCTAAAGAGAATTCTTTCTGTGGTCTGTTGGCCATTTCAGAACTTTGGAAATAGAATGGTCAATTCATCAGAAAGAAATAGGTGAGTATGGCGGATTTTAGGGGGCCTGCAGGGGGGAGACCCTAGAGCGTCGGGACCTGCACCATGCAGTTGAATCGGGGTGCCAGGAGAACAAGGAGCTCTTCCCCTCTCTGGGGGGTGGCTGAGAGTGTGGCAGACTTTCGGCGGCGCAAAGGAGAGAGACCCTGGCGCATCGGGACCTTCACCGTGCGGTTGACTCGGGGTGCCGGGAGAACAGGGAACTCCTCCCTTCTCTGAGGGGAGCTGAGAATGTGGCTGACTTTTGGCAGCCCGAAGAAGAGAGACCCTGGCATGTCGGGACCTGCACAGTGCGGTTGACTCAGGGTGCCGGGAGAACAAGGAACTCCTCCCCTCTCTGGGGGGCGGCTGAGAGTGTGGCAGACTTTTGGCAGCCTGAAGGAGAGAGACCCTGGTGTGTCGGGACCTGCACCGTGCGGTTGACTCGGGGTGCCAGGAGAACAAGGGGCTCCACCCTTCTCTGGGGGCGGCTGAGAGTGTGGCAGACTTTCGACGGCCTGAAGGAGAGAGACCCTGGCATATTGGGACCTGCACAGTGCAGTTGACTCTGGGTGCCGGGAGAAACTAAACACTTACACACTTGTTTCCTCCCGTTACTCACAGGTGAACTCCATGATAATAACACCCTGATTTTCCCTTTCCATCCCATCATCTTGGAGAACCATTATCAACCTCCAACTGCCCCAGTATTTCAGTAGAACCAAGTGTAGACCTTACTAAGAATTTTTCTCTCCAATTCTGTGGAATGTAACCCAGGTCTGTTTTATTTATTTATTTATTTATTTATTTATTTATTTATTTTTTATCGGTACCGGGGATCAAACTCATGACCGTGCACTTGAAAGGCAGGCACTTATGCCACTGAGCTAAATCTTCAGCCCTCAGGTCTGTTTTATATACAATTGAATGTATATGTGCTTGTTTCCCTTTACAAAATTATGAGTGTGTTCATTAAAAAAATTGGATTTTACTCATCCTGAAATCCTTAGGACCCAGGATACAAAGAGTATCTGACATGTAGAGGCCCAGTGATTGATTGATTGATTGATTGATTGTATTCTCCTACAAAGTAAATGCTGAGCCCAGGAGATGATGTAGAGGGAGACATCACTTCACGTAATTGCGTCCAGTTGAATGGGGTATGTGTTTTTGCAGGGATTATTGTCATTCAAGGATGTGTCCATGGAGTTCTCCTGGGAAGAGTGGCAGCTACTGGACTCAGCACAGAGGCACTTGTACAGGGAGGTGACCCTGGAAAACTACAGCAATCTGTTATCAGTGGGTAAGTGCAGCTTCCCTGCTTACCTCAGGTCAAGTCATGAGTTGCTATCTGCCTTTCTTTCCTTGATCTACCCTGGGTCCTCAAAAGTATTTTATGACTGTGAACTGGAACTTTAGATGTCACATGTTGGTCTCCATGTGGCCCTCACCCCCTAGTTATAATCTTTCTCTGAGTACAAATGATCAGTTTTGTTTTGTAGCTTCTGAGTCTCTAGTCTGATCCTTAGCTTGACCCACATCCATTGTGATTTTCCATTAACAGGGTATCATGGTACTAAACCTGATTTAATCTTCAAGATGGAGCAAGGAGAAGAGCCATGGATAATAAATGCCAAAATATCTACTCCAAGCTGTGCAGGTGGGTGAGTGAGAACCAAGAGGGTGGGAGCTTTGGAATAAACTGGCTGTTCCTTGGGATTTGGCACCATACCATCTGTGCACAAAAGCTCTGGAAAGCCCTTGAATGGGTGTGGCTGATTGCTAAGCCCTGAATTCCTCACATGCTGGGCTCCCTTTCCTGCCCTGGCTCCTAGCGATTGTCCTAGTCTTCTTCCCTGAACTCTGCTCAGAACCTGCCTTCTGGGTTAGTTTCCTTCCTTCCCAAGATGAACAAGATCTTGCAAGGATTTCTTCTTTCTCTCACTTGGTGAAGCTCATCCCCCTCTGTTTCCTTTACTTTGATTTCTCCTTTTGCTCCTACTGTTAAATTGCTTAGATTTAACCCGTGGTCCTACAACTGGTGTATATATGTCATTGAGTGATTTTTGTGCACCTTCACTTACCTTTTGGGTTGACCAAAGGGGTTTGCTTTCTATACTCAGCCTGTGGAAACTTCTCTTGTTATAACTATTGAATGCCTCCTTCATTCTGAAGATTGAAACCTCCCCATTGTTTTAACACCAAAAATGGTATTTTCTTCTATTTCTGCTGTAGTTGGTCTTTGCATCTGCAGGAGAGCTCTCCTGTACTTTTCAAGACTTCACTGTGGCATCAGAAATGGGAAGGAACTTCCTTGTGAAGACAGCATTTTTCCCTACTTTCCTTATCTTGTGTGTGTGTGTGTGTGTGTGTGTGTGTGTTGTTGTTGTTGGGGACTGGAACCCAGGGCTTTCCCCCATCTTAATGTTGCTGCTGTTGCATGTGGGCCTGTATCCTCTGTGGTTCACTTTGGGATCCTGTCATTCTTTAATCTTTCTATTGCTTCTGTTTCTGTTAGTACTTTGTCTTTTGAAACCTGACACCACTTGTCTACTCAGTTGTTACCACACTACTTGATTGGTGTTTTTTCTTACCTGGAGAGTATGGATTTTTTTTTTTTTTTTTTTTAGCTAGGGTCTTGCTGTGTAGCTCAGGCTAACTTTAAACTCACTACATAGCCAAGGCTGGCCTTGAATTCACAGTAGTCCTCCTGCCTCAGCCTTCTAAATGCTGAGATTATAGGAGGGCACTGTGGATTCTTAAACATTTGAGAGCTCTCATCTTCTCCTTAGCTGTTCTTGCAGGATTTGTTTATACAAAACACAGATCCTCAAATTTCTGACCTAACTATAGCAAAATGATAAGGAACTTATAGCCTCAAATGATAGTTATATTCCTTGAGCAGTTCTGCAGTACCTTTTTTCCAGTTGTCCAACTTCAGAGATACCTGTGTCACTATGACGTATGATCACCCTTTCTCAGAAAGGAACAGTACATGTTGTCATTCTGGGCCAGAATCCAATTTCAAGGCCTGGGGTATGTGTGGTACTGTCTAGCAGGGGTAGATGAAGCCCTCATGATCTGAGTCAAATTGTTAAAAGGCACCTGTTTCAAGCAAGGGAGACGCTTCTTTCCAGAAGGGATGGGAACAATTATTGTTGGTGCATTCCATACAGTTTCTTCAGGAAAAGATGAGGGAAGAGCCTCATTCTGGCACAGTCTTTTTGGCTGGCCAATTTGACAGCATCTGGCACTTGACTTGAATTCCTTTCTGTCATCCTCTGTGGATCTTAAACTGAGATGAACTTTGAGAGAGCACCTATGCCATGGGGTCTTTGGTTTAAACAGCAGGCCACTCCTGTGGGAGTAGGGTTTTTTGGTTCGTTTTGGGTGGGGGATTGTTTTCATTTGTTTTTGAGACAAGGTCTTGCTGTGTGGTTCAGGCTGGGTTTTAACTCACTGTATAGCTCAGACTGACCTTGAATTTATGGTAATCCTTTTGCCTCAACTTTCTGATTCCTAAGATTATAGGCATTCATCACTATGCCTGGTTTGTGTTTTAGAGTATTTAGGGTTGAAGATAGGACAGGGGATATAGCTCCATGGTAGAGCACTTGTTCAACATACCTGAGCCCCTGGGTTTGATTTCCATTACCACCACACACCCACAAAAAAGTCAAAATTTACAGATTCGTATAATCAGACTTGGAAGTTTCCTTCCAAGCCTAACAAGCATGTAGTCTTTGTTTTGTTTTGCGGTTTTATTTATTTATTTATTGGAGGGGTAGTCTTTTGAGATAGGGTTTCATTATGTAGTTCAGGCTGGCTTTGAACTCAATCTGTAACCCAGGCTGGTCTCAAACTTCCAGCAGTCCTCCTGCTTCAGGCTCCTGAGTACTGAGATTATAAGCGTGTGCCACCATACCCAGCCTGTTTGTTTTGAGGCAGAGTCTCAGTCTGTAATTTAGTCTGTCCTTGAATTTGAGAAAATCCTCCTACCTCAACCTCCCAAATTCGGGGATCACAGGCTAGTGCCACCACCCTAGTGCAGTCTTTATTTAGTGAGGTTTGTTTTGTTTTTGTTTCTAATCAATTCTGTTAGGCCAATAATGCAACCAAGAGTTATCTAGATATGATTTTAAGCCCAAGAATCCTTTCTTCTGGCTGCTAATCACTAATCATAGTACTTTCATCTCTCACACATGAGTTTAATGGCTTCGCTTTCAGGGACCATAACCTGTACCTTATCACCACTGTTGGGATGAGGCTGTTTAGGATGCACAAAGGAAGTAGGGAACTTACTAAAGGCTAACCACATGCCTATTTTTTATTTAGTACTGGGGATAAAACCAAGGGCCTTTGCACTGAGCTATATCCCTCGACCTCTTTTTTTATTTTGCGGGTCAGCGTCTGAGTCACTAAACTGTTCAACCTGGGCTCCAACTCATGATCCTCTTACCTCATTGATTCCATGCTTTTTGTTTTAATACCCACGTTCTGCTGGAGATTGAGCTCGGTGGCTCAAGCACTTGCCTGGTAAGCGCGAGGTTGTGAGTTCAATCCCTAGTACCAAAAAAAAAAAAAAAAAAGAAAGACCTCATGTTCTTAACTGTACAAGTGAAGTACTCAGCAGGCCTCCATTTCTCGATGTCTTCCCGTTGCCCCTATTTACCATAAGAGTCAGCAGGGCGCGATGTTTGGCCCCCAAAGATGAATATCACCTACCCCACAGTGCTTTCCCCTGGACAGTCTCATCCTTCTTGTCCTTTGATGCTTTTACTTTCACTGTTTACCCTGCCTTTTGTTGAGAGCTGACTTCAGGTCTGACTGTTTACATGCCATTGGCACTTGAGTGTTCATCGCCATACCCAAGAGTATCCTTGGTGTTTCTCCAGCATGCTCCCTTGCTATTTCACAGAGCAACCCACCTTGTTGTTGCCACTGTTAACCCTCCCTTCTCTCAGCTCCAAGAGTGCAGCCTAAGCCATTAATGCACCATACTGGGCGGCTACAAGGACTTTCTAACGTTTCTGTCTTCCTTTTTGCTATTTGTTACATAACATCCAAAACCAGGTCTTTTAAAGAGAAGTATTGATTGGGATTCCTCTAAGATAAAGTGATAACGTTTAGATAACATAGAAATGTTTTCCTGTGCCCTTCCACAATTTGCTACTTGTTTTCCTCTGTTCACTCTGTGGGTCTTGGCTATCTTAGACTTTTCCTGTTTCTTAAACCATTCCAAGCAGCCTCCCTCCTCAGGAACTTTGTGCTTGGTGTTTTTTCTGTTTTAAGTGTTAACTTTTTAGCTCATCTACTCTCCTTAATATCTCATTGTCTCCAGACCTAAAGGCCTTGCCCTACTTATTGTATGCCCTGTAATTCAGATATAAATGGGAGTTGGCCTTTAAATGCAGGGAAAAATTTTTAAATACCCCTTTTTATGAAGCTGGGGATTGGCCCAGGGCCTTCGTACTGAACTATATTCCCAGCTCCTTTTATATTTTTTTAAATTTAAAGAAAGGGTCTCTCTAAGTTGTTAAATTGCCTAGGTTGGGATAGAATTCACAATCCTATTGCTTAAGCCTCCCAGAGTCCTGGGATACAGGCATGAACCACCACATCCTTTTTTGAAAAACCTTTCAAAAATATTTTTCTACTACCATTAATTCACTACCATTTCACAAGAGGAGATCTAGTTTGGTTAGATTCAGTACCCTTGCCCCTTGGGTTGATCAGTAACTCATGTTCTAGGCCTGTTACCTAAAAAAAGAAGAAAACTCACTACTGCTTTTTTTTTTTTTTTTTTTTTGTCTGTAGATTGAAGTAAAGAGCCTTATACATACTATACAACTTTAGGTATTTTGAAAGATATTTCAATTCTATATCAGAATTTTAAAACTCTGTATGGTTTTGTATTTTTTTTTTTTTTTCCTTCTGAAAGGTTGGGAAGAATGGTACCAGAAGAATCAAGATGAACTGGAAAGTGTTAAGAGAAGCTATGCATGCAGTGTGCTTGGAAAACTTCATCTAAGCAAAACCCATGTTTCTTCTGGACAAAGGCTCTATAAGTATAATGCACATATAAGAAGTCTGATGAAAAACTCAGGTTTTAGCAGAAGTTATATAAGAAAGAATCCTGATAAATTTCATGGTTATGAGGAATCATATTTCCTTAAACATCAAAGAGCTTACCACATAGAAAAAAACTGTGTGTGTAATGAATGTGGGAAAGCTTTTCGTTGTAAGTCACAGCTGATTGTCCATCTCCGTATCCATACTGGGGAAAGGCCTTATGAATGCACTAAATGTGAGAGAGCTTTCAGTGCTAAGTCAAACCTTAATGCCCACCAGAGAGTTCACACAGGGGAGAAGCCCTATACATGCAGTGAATGTGGGAAAGTCTTCTCTTTTAGGTCACAGCTTATCGTCCACCAGGAAGTCCACAATGGAGGGAAACCCTTCGGATGCAGTGAGTGTGGCAAGGCCTACAGTTGGAAGTCTCAGCTCGTTTTACACCAGAGAAGTCACACGGGTGTGAAGCCTTATGAATGTGGTGAATGTGGGAAAGCCTTTAGCTTGAAGTCCCCATTTGTGGTACACCAGAGAACTCACACTGGAGTGAAACCACATAAGTGCAACGAGTGTGGGAAGTCCTTTAGAAGCAAGTCCTACCTCCTGGTTCATCTCCGAATGCACACAGGAGAGAAGCCCTACCAGTGCGGGGACTGTGGGAAAGCCTTCAACATGAAGACACAGCTTGTGGTACATCAGGGTGTCCATACGGGAAACAACCCTTACCAGTGCAGTGAGTGTGGGAAAGCTTTTGGGAGGAAGGAGCAGCTCTCTGCTCACCTTAGAGCCCATGCAGGAGAGAAGCCCTATGGGTGCAGTGAGTGTGGGAAGGCTTTCAGCAGCAAGTCCTACCTCGTTATTCACAGGAGGACGCACACTGGGGAGAGGCCCTATGAGTGCAGCTTGTGTGAACGAGCCTTCTGTGGGAAGTCACAGTTGATCATCCACCAGAGAACCCACTCAACAGAGAAGCCCTATGAGTGCAGTGAATGTGAGAAGGCGTATCCAAGGAAGGCATCCCTTCAGATTCACCAGAAAACCCATTCAGGAGAGAAACCTTTCAAGTGCAGTGAGTGTGGGAAAGCCTTTACTCAGAAGTCCTCCCTCAGTGAACACCAGAGAGTGCATACAGGAGAGAAGCCGTGGAAGTGCTTCGAGTGTGGAAAGTCTTTCTGCTGGAACTCAGGTCTTCGCATTCATAGGAAAACACACAAGGGTGAGATGGGAGTGATGAAGTGAGCATTGGAAGCCTTCTCAGAGGAGTGGGCATCCCAGAGGCCTCAGAGGCCATACAGAGTTACAGGCAGGATGTGCTAAAAATAGACTCGTGCCAGAAAAAGTCAAGGGGAGAGAGCAATCCTTTGGGATGAGTGTGTGAACAGTGCCAGAGGCCAGGTACACAAACCTTTGCAGAGAGGAGAATGACAAATGAGAAGTGAATGCACCAAGCATAGGTATCATTGTAAAGACTGGGGGTGTTCATGCTGAGGTTTACTAAATCAGGGAAGCATTTCCTGTGGAAAGTATGTTTAATGGAAAGCCACATTCCAGATTTAAAGCTTTGTATTTATAAAATGGTGTAAAAATCTCAGATACGATGAACAATTGACTTTTCTATGATGTATGAATTTTTTTGTTTTAATATGTAAATAAAACCACAAGGAACTCATTCTGAAAATTAAGAAATTGTTGTGTGACTTTCCCTAATTGATACTGAATAACGTTTTTTAAAATTTTCGATTTTTTAATTGTATATTGGTACAATTTAGATATACATAATGATGACATTCATCATAGGGAATTTGTCCTCTTCTTTTCTAGTTTTACTCCCCTCCCTTCAGCCTCTCTTCCCCTCCTGGTTTACAAAGCTTTGTTTCCATTTTATCCTCCTTTTCTCATTTATTCTTTTCCCTTCTTTTCCTAGTTCCCTTTTCTCTTTGAATAATTTCTTCCTATTTCATCTCACAATTTCTATTATACATTTTGGTTCTTATTTACATTCAGCTTCTCATTCCAGAGAGACAGTGTGATACTTAACCATATGTCTGATTTATTTCACTTAAGAATATGGACTCAAGGTGCATCCATTTTCCTAGACATGTCTGAGTGTATCCTCCTTTATGGTTGAGTAGTACTCCATAGTATAAAAAAAGTTATCTTTTTTATTTCATCAATTGATGAGCATTTGGGTTATTTCCAAGATTTAGCTATTAGAAAGTGTACCACTCTAAACATAGGTGTGCATATATCTCTGTGGTATGATGTTTTTAATTCTTCTGGGAAGGTACCCCCAGAAGGGGAGTAATTGGATCACTTGGGACTGCTAGTTTTAGTTTTTTGAAGAATCTCCACACTGATTTCCACAGAGTTTGTGCCAGTCTATACTCCTCCTGCAAAGTGTTTCTTTTTCCCTACAGCCCACCAGCATTAATTAGTTGATTTGTTGATAGTAGCCGTTCTTTCTGAGGTGAGATAGAACCTCAGCATTGTTTTAATTTGCATCTCTTGAATGACCAGTACTGTTGAACGTTTTGTAATATTTTTGTTTGCTGTTTGTACTGTATTTAACAAGTGTGTATTCACCTCAGATCCTCATTTTTAGATTGGATCTTTAGATTTGGGGAGTTTGATTTTTTTTTCAATTCTTTATATGTTCTAGATATTATTCCTTTGGCCAAGGAACAATTGACTAAAACTTTTTCCCATTCTGTGGGTTGTCTGCATTCTTTTGATGATTTCTTTTGTTGTGCAAAAACTTTTTAATAGGAGGTCCCAGTTGATTGTTCTTTGCAATATTTCATGCAATTGAAGTTTTGTTCATAAAGTCTTTGCCTATACATATGTCTTGAAGAGTTCTACCCTTTCTCTTTCCCAGCAGACTTAGTGTTTCTGTTTTTCTCAGGCAGGGTCAGGCTGGTTTTGAACTTCATCTGCATAGCCCAGTCTGGCTTTGAACTCATGGCGATCCTCCTGCCTCAGCCTCCTGAGTGCTGGGATTATAGGCTTGCACTGCCATGTCCAACTGGTGTTTCTATTTACTAGTTAGATCTCAGGTCCATTTCAATTTTAGGTTAGTGTGTGGTGACAGACATAGACAGGTCTAGTTTTAGTCTTTGGCATGTGGAAAGCCTGTTTTCCCAGCATTATTAAAGAAGCTTTCTTCCAGTGAACATGTTTGGACCCTTTGTAAAAGATGTGACTGGGCTGGAGATATAGCTCAGTGGCATAAGTGGCTGCCTGGCAAGTACAGGGTCCTGAGTTCAAGTACCAAAAAAAAAAAAAACAACCCCCACCCCCCAAAAAAACCAAAGCCCAAACAAAGATGATGTGACTGAGTGTATCTGAAGTTATTTGTGTATCTTCTATTCTGTTACATTGACCTGAGGTCTTCTTTGTTGTTGTTGTTTTACAGTACTATCCTGTTTTTACTACAGGAGCTTTTTCCTATCATTTCAAGCCAGGAATTGTGATGCCTGTTGCCTTGCCTTTGTTTCCCAGGATTGCTTTTGCTATTCTAGGTCTCTACTGGTTCCACATGAATTTTAGAATTGCAACAATAGTTGCACCATTCTACACTCCCACCAACAGTGGAAAAGGGTTCTTTTGTCCCCATAGCACCTCCAGTGTTTGTTACTGGTCGAATTCTTGATAACAGCCATTCTTTTCAAAGTGAGATACAATCTCAGTGTTGCATCTCACCAGGAACCAGTGATATTGAACATTTTTTATGTATTTATTTGCTACTTGTATTTCTTCACCTGAGAAGTGTGTATTCATCTCAGATGCCCATTTTTGGACTGGGTCTTTGAATTTGGGGGGGGGGGTCTGACTTTTTGAGTTCTTTACATGTCCTCAATAGTGATCCTTTGAAGAACACCTGGAAAACATTTTTTTCACCCTGTGGGTTATCTTCACTTTGTTGGTGGTTTCTCTTGCTGGGTAAAAGCTTTTCAATAAGATGAGATCCCAGTTGGTGATTCTTTGTGATAGTTCCTGCACAATTGGGGTTTTATTTATAATTTGCCTACACCAATGTCTTCAAGAGTTTTACCTATTTTATCTTCCAGCATACTTAATGTTTCTGTTTTAATATTTAGATCTTTGATCCCTTTCAAATTTAGATTAGTGCATGGTGAAAGATATGTGTCCAATTTTAATCTCTGGGATGTATAGAGCCAGTTTTCCAGCACCATTTATTAAAGAGGCTATTTTTCTTCCATTGAATGTATTTGGCATCTTTGTAAAAAATAAGGTGGATTTGTATGTATGGAGTTGTTTCTGCATGTTCTAATCTATTCCATTGACCTTCAGGTCCGTTTCTTTGCCAGTACGATGCTGTGTTTATCGCAGTAGCTTTATAGTATAATTTCAAGTCAGGGATTGTGATGATCCCTATCTTGCCTTTGTTGCCCAGGATTGCCCTTCATTCTAGGTCTCTTCTGGTTCCAGATGGATTTTGAGATTGTTTTCTCTGATTCTGTGAAATATGCAACTGGAATTTTGATTGGGATTGCATTAAATCTATGTAACAGTTTTGGAAGTATGACCATTTTCACTATATTGGTTCTTCCTACACAAGCACAAAGGATATCTTTCCATTTTTTAATATCCTCTTTAATCTCCTTTTTCAGAGTATTGTAGTTTTCAATGTAGAGGTCTTTTATTTTCTTCATTAGATTGATTCCTAGGTATTTCATTTTTTGGATGCTATTATGAAAGGTGTTGTTTCCCTGATTTCTCTGCCAGTGAGTTTGTCATTCATCTATAGAAAGGCTATTGCTTTTTGAATATTGACTTTGTATCCAGCCATGCTTTTGAATTTGCTTATTAAATCTAGAAGTCTTTCAGTGGAGTTTTTGGGGTTTTCTATGTAGAGTATCATATCATCTGTGAATAATAATAATTTAACTTCTTCCTTTCCTATCCTTATTCCTTTTATTTCTTTCTCTTGTCTCATTGCTCTGGCTAAAGTTTCCAGAATTCTGTTGAGTAAGAGTGGAGACAGTGTACATCCTTTTCTTGTTTCTGGTTCTAGAGTGAAAGCTTTCAGTTTTTGTCTATTTTGTATGATGTGGCTATTTCAGGTTTCTGTAGGCTTTTTATCATGAATGACTATTGGAATCTGTCCAACAGTTTTTTTTTTTTTTAAACAATTGAGATGGTCATATGGTTCTTGTCTTTGGTTCTGTTAATACAGTGTATTACATTTATTGATTTGTGTATGTTGAACCATCCCTGTACCCCTGGGATGAATCCTACTTGGTCATGTTTTATGATCTTGATAATTTGTTGCATTTTGTTTGCTAGTATCTTATTGAGAATTTTTACATCTATGTTCATTTGGACATTGGCATATAGTTCTCTTTTTTGGTTGGATCCTTTTCTGGTTTTGATATCAAGGTAATGCTTGCTTCCAGGAATGAGTTATAGATCTAAGGATCTGTCCATTCTGTGTTTTCTATCTTATTAGAGTATGGGTTCTCAAAGTAGGTATAGATGATCTTTTGGATTTCTGCAGTATCTGTTGTGATTTCACCCTTTTCATTCCTAATTGCATGGATTTGAGTCATTTAAAAATTTTTTTATCAAATTTTTTTGATAAAGGGTTTGTTGATTTTATTTAATCTTTCAAAGAACCAACTGATTAATTCTTTGTATTTTCTTAGGCTCATTGCATTAATTTCTGCTCTCATTTTTATTTCTTCCCTTGTGTGAGCTTTGGGCTTGCTGTCTTTTCTAGAAGCTTGAGATTCAATATTAAGTTACTTGAGCTTGCTCTGTTTTCCTGATATGGATATTGACTGCTATCTTTATTGCTATAAATTTCCCTCATAGGACTGCTTTCTTTTTGTCCCATAAGTTCATGTATTTTTTTTTTTTTTTTCAGTGCCGAGGATTGAACCCACAACCTCATGCTTGCCAGGCAGGCACTTACACTGCTGAGCTAAACCCCTGGCCCCAGTGCCAGTATATTGTATTGGCATTATTGTTTAATTGTAGAAACTGTTTAATTTCTTCTTTAATTTCATGCATGAGCCATTGGTTGTTCAGGAGGGTATTATTAATTTCTATGTATTTGTGAAGTTCTTGTGGTTTCTTTTGCTATTGATTTCCATTTTCATTGCACTATGGTCTGATAATATGCATGGGATAATTTCAGTTTCTTTGCATTTACTTAAGCATGTTCTATGAGCTAGTATGTGGTCTATTTTGTTGAACATCCCACATGCAGCCAAGAAGTATGTGTATTCTGATGTTACTGGGTAGAACATTCTGTAGACATCTAAGTTCATTTGTTCAAAAGTTTGGTTCACTGCTAATATTTCATTGTTCATATTTTGTCTAGTTGATCTACTTGTGACAATGGGATATTGAAGTTCCCCATTACAATTGTATTAGTGCTTATTTGATTTTTCAAGTCCATTAATATTTGCTTTGTATAGTAGGGTGCACTGGTATATATATATATATATATATATATATATATATATATATATATATGATTGTTATCTCTTCCTCTTGGGCTTACAGGGATATAGTCTTCTTTGTCACTCTTAATCAATCTTGGCTTGAAATCTGCTTTGTCTGCAAATAGAATAGCTCCTGCTTTTGGGGCGCTTCTGTTGCATGGAATATTGTTTTCCACTATTTGGTGACTTTCAATCTATGAATTTCTTTTTGAATTAAATGTGTCTTATGTGCAGCATATTATGTTTTTGTCAGTTTTGTTTTATTTTGTGGTACTGGGGATCGAACTCTCAACCCTGCACTTGCCAAGCAGGTGCTATGCCATTGAGCTATATCCCTGCCCGTGCGGCATGTTTGATCTTGCTTTTTCATCCATTCTGCCAGTCTGTTTCTTTTGATTGGTGAATTGAGACCACTACCATTAATGGTTATAACTGATGTGTATTGACTTATCGTTTGTCATGTTACTTTCCTGTTGTTGTCCCCCACCCATTTGTTTGTATTGCCTGGTAGATTCCTTTTGTTGTAGTTCATGGAGTTGTAGTCTTTTTTATCTCTTTCTAGAATGTCCTTCAAAATATTTTGGAATGCTGGTTTTTTTGTCAATCCTTAGATTTTTTTTTTGAATTTTTTTAAATTTTAAAAGGGAGTAAAATTAAACACAACAAAACAGAACAGAATGGGACATAAGAAAGCATAAATTTCAAAGCTAGACAACCAGAGATCTTCACTATCTGTCATATTGTCTCTTGTTTTCTTCCAAATGGTTGTCCTTATCTTTGCATATGGAGAGCTCATACTAAATAACATAGCCAATCTTTTCACAAGATGTGTA
>PVJX010020277.1:0-33600 GCA_004027295.1 Dolichotis patagonum | reverse complement strand
GTCCTCAAAATATCTACACATACCATCAGATATAATAAAATCAAACAAAACAGGACAGAATAAAACCAATTAAAACAATGAAAGTGATACAGGACTTCAAAACAAAATAATAAGAAATCAATAATGGCTATTATAATATATCTTGTTATCTTTGAAATAACTGCCAATTTCATCAAATATAATAAAATCAAACAAAAAACAATAGAAATGATACAAGACTTTAAAACAACATATAATAGGGATTTAACAATGGCTACCACCTTCAGAAGGAAATACCCCATAGTTGTTATATTGCGTACTATTATCCTCTAAATATATTCTCAGTTTTAGGCCTGCAAAGTCAAGGAAACACTGAACACTGCAAGCATTAAGTTGTGTGTTTTTTTTTTATTTTTTGTTTTTTGGGTTTTTTCTTACTTCAGTAGCTATCATCTCAGCCTGTGTTTCTCCAGATCAGCCAGTTGCCTACTGAGTGGGGGTCGGTGGTGTTGGAGGAGTTGGCTCTTCCTGTCTTGCCAGCCTGCACACCAGCTGACTCACAGGAAGGGGATGGTTTCTTGTTTCTCCCCCAGCAGCCCTCATGACTGCCTGTAGGTCACAGGAAGTGTATGGCTTCTTGTTTTTCCTTCCAGCAGCCCACACAACTGCTGCTGGCTCACAGGAAGAGGAAGAGGTTGGCTTCTTGTTTCTTCTCAGAAATCTTACTTTAAATCTTGAATTTTGATATTCTCTTGAGCTAGTAATATGTCGTACAATACTCTTACATGATGTTAGACAGCAACTGTGAATCACAGCTCTAGGTCAGCCAAGCAATAGGAAACAAAATAAATTATCACTGGACTCCATTGCTAAGCTATGCTATTCAGTATAGTAAGTGTACTAAGTGCATTTTTGACTTACAGTATTTTCAAATTGTGATTATTTGGACATAGCCACACCATATGTTGAGGGGTATCTATATATAGTTATTTATTTTTCCTTTTATAATTCTCACTTCTGTGTTCTTATCTAAGAAGCATCATGCCAGCTTCACCTTGTCATTCCTACCATCAACCTTTATGCAATTCCAATCTTTGAAATCTACTCCACCAAATCATGCTTCAAGGAGGTTCAGAAATTTCTACCACAACTGCCATGCTACAATAGCTTTTCTTTGGACTCCCTTTAGCTCCACAGTTTCTTTTATGTTCTAGTTTTCTCTTTCATAGACTTTACTCTCATTTTTCCACAGTATACCATAAAGTCATTGTTCAAGCAAGAATACTTGCAAGTGAATTTTCTTAGTCCTGTGTGTTTGAAGTTCTGCTTTTCCTTCATAGTTTAATTGGATATATTTTTCCTTAGAACTTTGTAGCCTTTTCTCTATTGTTTTCAATATTGTACACATTTAAAATTCTTGAAACTTAACTTGATTCTTGTTCCTTTCTTTGTAATATGTAATTATGCTAATTATTTTAAATATCTGAAAATTCATGTCTAGATGTAGATCTATTTTTTACTCATTTGTCTCAACACTTAATAAGAATTTGCAATAAAAAAATCACAAATCTCTTTTGAAACTTATTTTTTCTTCTATTGTGTGATAATTTCTTTTCCTATGTTCTGTCCTTCTGTTATACCTACTAGCTAAGGATAAATATGAATGGGTTTACTGTACCTGCCAACTTTGAGCTGAAGTTCCTCTAGAGATTTTCCTGGCAGATCAATTCTTTTCATTATTGTAGTCCCTCTCTGGGTGTCCTGGGTTGATATCTCTTCAATTAATAAAAATGAAAAAAAATCTAGCAACAGGCTTATATTCTTTCATTTTCCATAAACTTGTTGACATTCTCCAAGCACATATGGCATTTCTCTCTTTCTCTTAGTTTATTCCTTTGTATATCCTATATTTTCTTTTCCAACCTTTGTTTTCAGTCTGCCATGTTGCCAGAACACTTGAAGTTTACCTTGGGTGACACCATTGAAATAAAACAGCTGCACCAATTTCTAAGTGTTACTATTTTTAAATGTAAAAATATATTATGTAACAAACGAAAAATACAAGTTTAGTCCAGTATTTTATCAATGTAAAGACAGGATAGGAAGAGAAAAATACTTGCATGTTTTTCTTTTTAAAAAAAATACAATACAGTGCTTTTCTTTATCTGTTGCTATTTTTCATTTTAATGTAGAAGGTAGCTCTTGAACTTGTGTAGCTTTAAAAACATTCTTTTTCATTTAAGTGATATCTTAAAAGCTTCTCTGTACAAAACTAAAAATGATTTTCGCTAGAGATTTTTTCCTATGTCCTTGGATCAATTTCTGATTCTTTTAAGACATGTTACCCACTGTGATATTAACGTATTATTATAAGAATTGTAACAGCAGGAAACTGCTTTTTTCTTCCTCTGGAGAAGTAAAAAGGATATGTGCCTACACTTTGTATGAAAATTTCCTTGACACCCAACTTATACCCTTGGCAGTATAAGTGCTGTAGTAACATCTCTTCACATAAGCAGCCTTCTAATGAACTCAAGGATAGGTAAGCAAAACACCAATTTATTTCCTTATAACTCTCATATCCAGTTTATAGTTTTCTCAGGAGGCTGAAATATCTTTATTCAATAAATATTTGTGCTGATCGCTATATTTTGCCTCGAGATACACAGTAAACATGACATCATGCTCTAAAGTAACTATTGGATATATAAATAGATACAAATAAGTAAACAGCAAATTTTACCCAAAAAAAAATGATCAATCTTGTGATAGAGTTAGCAAAAGATGCCAGAAAAAGACATGAATAAAAGAGGAAGTGAGCACAGAGGAGGTTTAAGGAATTTGCGTGAGAGACGGCATCCTAAAGAGGGAGCTCCTGAACGGAGGTTGAAAAGGCCAGCACGGAATTGCTAGGGGAAATACACAGAGGAAAATGGAGAATAAATAGAATAAGAGAAACATTTCAGGCATCCAAAATGCATGTGTGAAGACTGGAGGCAGAACCCATCAGGAACCACAAGGAAAGATGACAGAAGAAGAAACTGAAAAAGGAAGCAAGAGCTAGATTCAATTTCCAATGTACCATAGCAAGGAATGTGACCTTTCTTCTGGAACACAAAGAACTATCTGCTCGGCATAAGAGTGATTCCTCCACAGTCTCCTCAAGAGAGTACTGTTTTTATTTCTCATAGATGGAGTAATGATAAGACTTACTTTCAGTACGGGGTTAATGCATGAAAAATAGTACACCTATGGGTGGAAAATAAAGCTCGACATCAGGATTCGGTGTGAAAACAGGAGAGAATATTTAGACGCTGTATTTTCTGATGAGAATACACAGTAAGGGAGAGGGGTGGGGGATAAAGCTGGCAAGTTACAGTCAGCTAATGCCATAATAAGTATTTAGATTTTAAATAAGAAATAAGCTGTCTAAGTTTTTGAGCAAGGAAGAAACATGATTATATGCATGCTCTTCCCAAAGTACATATTCCTATTCTTTATTACACCGTACACATCAGGAAATAGGCTACTTGGCTTGCAGCAATTTAAGATTTATTTCTCTTTTAGTTAATTAGCAATATGGGTGTCTAGATCAGTTACAATGGCTTTCATTAATTACTGATATTGGAAACTGATGCTCAACATTCTCTTCAAACTCAACCAAATAGAACACTTCATCGACTTGCCTTTAAGGAACTCAAAGTCTGAAGTTTCAATCAAAAATGGCTTTCATAAGCCCCCAACATCTTTCTCCATTACCATTCAATGATGGTGAAGTTGAATAGGCACCAAATCTTGTGGTAATTCCATGGTTTTCTCTACATTTCTTCATCCTCTTTTGGAGATTCTCTTGAGTTAGCAGTCAAGCTAACTCAAAGATAATAATTAAAGGTCTTCTATCATGGGAACTATCAAATCATTTGTCTTCTGGAAATCAAAAGAAAAGTTTCTGTTGGCCTTGCAGCCTCTTTCTCTTAAACAAGGGCAGATTCGTGTTGTGTGAAAATGGAATTCATGCATTGTTGGTGGTGATTTTAAGAAAAAATAATACAAGAATATGCATGTAAATTTCTAACATTTTTCCTTGGAAAGGAATCCTTATAAATAAAAGGCCACATTTTATTAGCTTCATGTAAATTCTTCTCTCATAAGTAGCAAAAATACAAACATGCAATGCACCTTCAAGAGTTTGCAATGAAATTAATAGCCATTTAGGTACAAGAAATACATCAGAAATAGGGAGGCCCTTAAAGATCCCTGCTGTCTATTATAATCACCCACAAAACCTGATATATCACGTGGGTCTGTTCTCATCTGAACAGTCGTCAGTCAAAAAGAAAATTCTTATAGCTGGTCTATTCTTTCTCTGTCTTTTCACTATTTCACTGATCCTGGATTCCAGTCACTGACACTTGAAACTAGCAATGAATCCTTGCTTCTTACCTGCCTGTTCAACAAGTTTCGTGCAGATAGGTAGGCTATTTTCAAATACAGGCATTCATCTAGGCCAGTTAATAAGGTAGACTAAGTGTACCCTATTAGGTAGAATAAAAGCAACAGGGAAAAGAAGAAAACAAAGCTGTTTGAGGGCAATGTCCTTAAAAGTCTGTTCCTCCAGGCAAAGCTGGCTGCTGCATTTGGCTGCTTAGTTCTGTGGAAACAGTTGAGTTGTACAACTGTGCAAATAAAAGACTGTAGACCTCTGAGTACAAGCAGTAGCACCTCATTATACAAATAGAAGCAACTCAACTATGCATGCCCTCAAACTGAGCTCAGTGTTCTGCTGCATTTCAAAAATATCCATCTGTTCCAAGAGAAGAAACAGGAAGTTTTGTTAATTATCTCTCACAACTCACTAGTTAGTTTCGAGAATAATCACTAAAGCCATCTCTCCTGAATAAATTTAACAAGTTACAAGATGCAACACAATAGATAAACTTTACATTACTCCTCTTAAATGAACTGAATCTGTCAGTTGGCCAATTGCACACTCACTGCCTCTAAGCTTCTTCCTGTGTCCTCAGCACTCAACAAAGTTACTTTCTGTGCACAACTTTTCACATAACAATATTGATTCACAATGCAATATCATACTAGCGATATGCAAAACAACATACAATTTCTTGAGACATATTTTCTGATTTATTTAAGGACATTTTTGTTTCTAGAGTCTATTAAACTATGTCCAAAAAAGTATACCAGTGTATAAAATAAATCAATGGAAAATTTTGTTAGTTATTAGCTAATTTAAATAAGTATCTCTAAAACTTCTTCCCCAGTCCAATTATGTTGTCTTAACTAAGAATCCGTGCCAGAGTGTTATAATGGTATTAAGGATACACATGCCCAGTTGGACTGCTGCCATTATTCTATAAATCATTGCCAATTATGCCAATAAAGCATCCTGGGCAGTGATTGATTTCTTAGTTATGCAGTCAGCTGTTCTTCAACATTTGTTTTCCTTCAAATGTCTCAATCATGGCCTAGTTTCCTGACACAATGATGGTTTACATTCCCCCAAAAGAGACATTTATACACATCTGTTGGTGAGAAAAAGAGTTTAGAAATTCAGTGAAACCTCATTAATTCCATTTAACTGTTAAGGAAAACAACCCAAATTCATGAAAATTCTGGATTGTGAAAGATTTTTAAAGAAATACAACGTATGTTTTCTCCTACTTTTATATATTCATAATAACTTGACTTAGTCTAACAAAGAATTCCTTTTTGAAAAGTTCAGAGTCTATGAAATAAATGCATGATGAATGTATAAAAGTGTAAAAAAATCCAACATTATCATAATAATTGATGTTGTAGTTTGGATATCAAGATCTCTTCTGAAACTCACTTTGGAGTTTATTCTCCATTGTAAGATATTAAAAGAGTAGAAACTTAATCTACCCTTGATGGTTAGAGATCGCGCCTTTAGGAGGTGACTAAGGTTAAATGAAGTCATTAGGCTAGAAATGCCAGGATCAAATACTTGTGGCTTTATAAGACCACACACTATGCCCACAACCACAGGACTCCTGTCTCACACCATAGGACACCCTGTCTCTCCTTGAGACACCGCCAGTAAGAAGGCCACCACCATACATGGGCCATCAACCTTAGGCCTACAGAATGAGCACCACAACAAAGCTATTTTCCTTGAAATTTACCCAGTCCGTGGTGTTGTGCTATTGAAACCTGGGAGTGGACCAGCACAATCACTAACTTGAGTCACTAGAGTTAATTATTTGCCAAAATTCAAATATTTTTTGATCAAGAAATTCAAATGAGATTTTGATCCTAAAGATGAATATTTGACATCTATTTAGTTATTTATCACAAGACCCAGCCAGAACACAAAATGAAGGATAGAAAGTCTGTAGACCTTGGAGCTGAATTTAGGTTTCTGGTTCAGTTCTGCCTCTTACTGTCCTGTAAGTTTTATTTACTAACTCAATAAATGTGTATTGTGTGGCTATTCTGCACTGTGGAAACAGTGGTGGTGACAACACCAAATCCCCTCCCCCCTAGAGGTAAATCTTGTAGGTGAGGTAAAAAGAATAATCAAATAAAACAAGATGATTTCAATTGAGCTACAAGGAGAGTTCAGGCAAGCCTGAATGGCACAGCAAGATCCTGTCTCAAAAACACACACACACACACACACACACAAAATAATAATTTCTGAAATTAAGGTGGTAAAGAGTGAGGCTTAGAATGGAATAATACATGGAGGTGGGGAGGGAGGTTCTCAAAGAACAGATTTTGTCCCCATTGAAACATTATGAAAATTTAGCAGGGACAAAGTGATGGTCCCAAAATGGAACAAGTTTGATGCGTTTAAAGAAATGAGACCATTTCACTTCCTTTCTGAGTGACACATATCTTCATACATCAGGTGAGAATAACAATAACCCAATTTTACAGAGTTACCATTAGAGATCTATTTTCAAAATACCTCAGCAGTGCCTACAGCATCTTAAGCACCCTCAAAATTGAAGTGTTATTATTATCATTATCATTAATATAAGGGGCAATGAAATTTTGAAACTAATCCAGTATATACAAAGCCAAAAGAAATTTTCTACTCAGAATTATGAATAATCTCCAGCCAACACCAGAGAAACATATATCTAAAGTGACAAAGTTGAGTTTTGCTTTATCACCTTCTAGAAACAGACAATTTACATTTACTTTTTACACACCCATGAGTATAGTTTTTGGTCTAAACATATTCAAATATTTTAATAAAAACTAGCACTGAGAGATGCTTCACCAAACTTAGGGCTGAACAATAAAAACAATACTGGTGACAGGGCAATGTGTCTCCCTGGGTCACTGATAAATATGCATGTACTCTGCATTACAAATACAAAAATGTTTAAGCATATAGATGAGGTCAGAAACATTGCACTACTGTAACTTGAATTAAGTGTTCATAATACATTTTCTAAAGGAGCAATTTAAACCTGTTAATTCTCCTAAGCATAATCAAATTCATGAGCATCGCTCTTAACATTTAACTTTAAACCACCCCTGGGTGATAATCGACTCAATCACACTACTTTATAATCATTGCCCTAATATTTACTAAGGCCTAAGCTACTTAATCTTCCAAATAATAAAAATATCTGCACACCAACAAATCTACTTTCAAATGCAATTCAAATCAAATAGATGAAACCTTGGAGCTGTAGAAGAGAAAAAAAGAAATATTTTCTAATTCAGTAAGAAATATTACTAATTAAAAGAAGCCATCTTCATGATTTAAAAATGCTACTTGTCCAGAAATAGAATGAAAACTTTCCAACACTTACTACTTTCTCTGGTTTCCTGATGCACAAGCCATAGGAGGGAAAAATAATAATAAATCATCTCCCTTCCATTTAAACATCTTTGTCCTAAAATTAGAAATTAAAAAACATTTGGAAAAAAGTAGTATTGAACTATAACTTGAAATATAAGTAAGCCCATGAGCTCACACTTAAATGAATATTTAAATAAATAAATTAATAGTGGAGGGAGGAGAGAAATGTCTTCCTATAGGGAAATGAAACAAAACTCCCCACTCAAATGTGGTGCCTGGTAGTGGCTTCCTTTTAAAGGGCGCAGTAAATAAAGCAGAGAAAATAAAAACTTGACCAACGAGAGCTCTGGCAAAGGCCATCTCAGCCAGGTGACTGAGGGTGACATCACAATGAGAAGGCATGGTGATGCTTCCATACATCCTGGAGAAGAATCTTTGAGAGACGACGTTCTAAGAGTAGTGCTTTACTCCTGCAATCTTCTTTCTAAAAATCAAAAACCTCTAGCTCCAGTCTAAGCATAAGAAAAAAAAGAAACAAATCCCAAGTGAGAGATGTACTACAAAATACCCAACTGACAGCCCTCAAAGCTTCAGGATCATCTAAAAGCAGAGACTGAGAAACCGTCACAGTTAAGGGGCGTCTAAGAAGACACAGAGGTCAAATGTAACACTGTTTTGGATGGGATTCTGCAACACTAAAGGGAAGAGGGGGAAAAAAAGAAAATCTGAATAAAATAAGGGCCTTCATTAAAAAAAAAAAATGAACATTCATGAATCTCCTGAATCCTTTGAAATAAACCTACGGTAAGTGAACAAGAAGAAAAATGCATTATGTTCACTAACTAATTTTCCTTTTCCTAAACTATTGGATAACAGCATAAAAATGATATCAATAACAGAGGCAACATTTCAAGAAACATCAACGATGCCAACATCACAACCCAAGATCTTTTAGAAGTTTACTGACTTAAACAATAATGTTTATATATTTAAACTATTTAAAGAAGCAAAGAAAAATAAAACAGAATCTCAACTACCCAATGACAATTGTTCTTTGTATAGAACTCTTGCTAAATGTGAAACTTGATGAAGAAATCACAATAGTAAACATTGACAAGTTTTTATTTAGCGCTTATTATGTACCAGGACCAATCATGAGCCTTCTGTGCATGCTAGCGCATTCATATCTCACAACAGCATCATCATCATTATGTCTATGCTACTAATGAGGAGAGCGAGGCACTGAGAGGTACCTAGTCTGCTCTGTAGTCATACAAGTGAGTGACAGAGCCAGTTTCTGAAGCCAGGCAATCTGGCTCCAGAGCACGCAGGTTGGTTTTCTCAGTGAGCTAGCTGCATACCATCCCCGCTCTTTCTTCTGAGCCCTCTGTCTGGACTGCTGAATGTCTGTCTGTCAAACTTACTCCATATGCTGAGTGCTCACCTTGCTGGCCACCACCACTAACTGCGGGAACACTTAACAGAATTTCTCAGAAGACAGATTCGTGATTGTAGCAGTTTAACATTCTGGCAATGGACCGAGACAGCTTAGCACGCACAATGCTTAGAGCCAGCATCAGAGGTTCTATCTAACACTAGTGCAAGGGAAAGGTAGAAGCAAGAATGGAAAAGTCCAGGATGATGTGGAGCCAAACGAGAACCTTAGCCAACTCCACAGGGGCCTCTAGAACTGTCTCCAGGTGGGCTGTGGTGCCAGGCTTCCCTCAACAGAATGACAATCGCCCTACGACAGTCAGCACAGATCGAACTCTTGAAGTTTCCCAGTAGCCAAAGCCGCACAAAGGCATGTGTCCTGTGTGCCCCATGGGTAGATCTGCCCAAGTAGGGCCCACTTATAATGCATTCTAGTCAAATTGATTTTATCTGACAAGCGATTCCCCTTGTATCTAAGTGTCAAGCATGGAATTTGAAATTCCATCATAAGAATATTTTTCCTATTTCGAAGCTTTTTTTTGCCATCAAAACACTTTTACTAAAATTGCAAAGTCCTCTCCAAAGAGGTAATTTAAACCAGTTTCACACAATTTTAGTGGACATTAACTAATTGTAGCTGAAAGCAAAGAAGAGAACTCTTTGGAAGGGGAGTGGGGCTCTAAAAGAAGAGCAAGTGTGTGCCAAAATCAACACTATCTTATTTCACTGCTTCCCTGAGCGGCAGTACTGCCCCTGAGTTTTCATGAAGAAAATGTTCCCTTCCTTTTTCCCACTTATCATTTTAGTGCCCTCGGGCTCCTAGAAAACAACATAAAGATATTTCATCAAATGTCATGTGATTCATAATTGCATTGTAGGAATGATGGAGTCTAATTATTTCTTGGAAGCTGATTTCTTCCCAATTGGATAATGTGTATTCTCACTTGGGTCTTTGTGATTTCTGCTGCACAATTCCAGGAGAAATATGCTTAGCAATGTCCATGAGACAAACTTTAGTCTTAGTTGATTGTGGACTCCCACAAATATAATCAAAGATTTAATATGTGCCCTTATATTTACAGATGTCAGTGCAAGTTGAACATGTGAAAATTACTGGTAACCAATTTACAGCAGCTGGTGCAAATTAGGGCTCCTTGCAAAATTTTTAAAAAAAAATTTAAAGAGGAAGGAAGTAATGAAACAACCAGCTCTAGGCAAACCATATGTGCCAGCCCAAATCTTTATTAATGGAAGTACAGCTATGTGCTAAAGGGAATTTAGTTTGTATTGCAAATCTCAATATAGTAGTGTTATGCACAAATCGTAACCTTTTACTCTCAAGGTGAGTTATCAAAAAAAAAACTGCACAGTAATTCAAAGGCAGTTTCTATAGCAGCCTTATAACCACATGTTTGAAAGACCTCCACATCATTCTTTACACTACCTAAAAATCATGATTTTTTTTAATTTGAGAAAAGGTTATATTTTATCAATATTGGGAAACTTAACTATCAATATAGAATATTCAAAAGAGCTAACATACAGAGTCTGCCAAAAATAATGTATTCACACTTAAAAAAAACTTGTATAAATATTTTAATACTAAATTTATTGAGACATCATGAGGTTGGTACAAGTTACCTTTACTCTCTATAATTACAAGAGATGCTCAAAGTCATGGCCATAGCTTCCAGACATTTATTAATATGGAAAACTGTTATTTTGGGCAACCTTGGTCATTGAGACTGCTGCACATGGATTTTCAATTTCTTCTCTAAGGGCCAGCAGTGTAGGGGGTTTTCTGCAATATATCATATCTTCTAGGATCCCCTATATGAGGTAACACCATGTCTTGAAAAAACATCATACTATGTTTTTTTTTCTGAAGTACATACACATATTCTGGCAGACTCTGTATATGTTGACCAGAACTGAGATTTATAGTAATCTATTAAACAGATATCAATGCTTGAAACATTGGCAATAAGTCGAAAGCTACCATTCCTCTAACGTTATTAATAATCTAATGGAGCCACAATTTCCTTATATGTGACAAGATGTTGGCTAGAGAATATATGCCATATATGGGCAAAGATGTAGCTCCATGGGAATTTTCTTGCTCAGATAGCACTCAAAACTGATCTTTCAAATGAACAAATCATGTAACAGCTCTATCTGTGCAGAACAGAAGTGAAAAAGATTATATAACTATCATAAAAGTCAGTGGCCTTGGAGTTAAAGTCATCATATTACAGTAATGCATGCATACACACATTATAGCAACACTAATCATAATGGCTGAATCTTGAAAGCAACCTATATGCCCGTCAATGCATGAATGCATAAAGAAAATATGGTTCCTATACACAAAGGAGCACTACTCTGCTGTAAGGAAGGATAAATTTGAGTCATTTGTAGGAAAGTGGACGTACTTCAGACAATAATATTAAGTGAAATAAGTCAGGCACACAAGTTGAAATATCACATGGTTTCACTTATATGAGATATCTAAATTTTAAATCACGTAAAGAGAAAAAAGATAGAAATAAGACACTGCAAGATCTTTTTCAAGCAGGATGGGGTTAAGAGATGGTGGGTGGGCAAAAGAAGGGGACAGAAGGGGAAGCAAAAAGAATTAAGATGAACCTGTGCCAGTTTCCCTCCATGGATCAAATCAGCATGTACTACACATATCACTGAAAAAATTGTCAGTTTGACCTCACCAAATTTTAGTGAGCTGTATTGTGACTTAAGTCTTCCTCAACTCTCAAACCTGGCCCACCTGTTTCAGACACATTTCATCCCCAAATACATTTTGCAGAGTTGGTCCAGTGCAAAAGAAAAATATGTGGATGAAAATTAAATATAAATCTAATATATCTTATCTTTATCATTATATATTGTATATATTATATATTTCTTTCTGATTGTCAACCCCTTGCATATGCTTAATTTCTTCCAGTTAAGCTTTATAGCACTCTATCTGGCCAGTCTATATGTGAGAGAAAAATAAATTTCAAATTGTCTCTTAAAGTTATTCATCCATTTACTCCATTTTCATTTCACACATTTTCTTATCATATACTAAAATACCATTAAATAGTATTGGAAAATATGAAGATTACCTAATTATCCCCATTATTTGTAAGCCAATGTTGGGGGTAAAAACTATGTCATAATTCTTATAGTAATACCCAAATGTGATTAATATTGGTAGAAGTATGCTTTTAATCCACCATAGTTGAGGTTATTTGCTTATATTTCTTATCATCACCTATGATTCAGGAAGAAACAATCAGACTTTGACCTTAAGATTTGCTTTCTAAAGAGAAATCAGCTGCTCTTTGATTCCTCTAAATGCTTATGAAAAGGGTTGCTTTTAAACATTTGAAGATACCGGCAAAATAAAAATCCTCCAATCACTAATCATCCATATACGTGTCTCTCTGGAACACTCTATTACCAAGGCAATAAAAAATGATGGTGCTTTTGAGCACAGCATCAGTATTTATATACTGTAGATAGTTTTACTGTTGAACATGTTATTATGTTTATGCCTAGCAGTTATATAGCAATGTTGCCTGTTTAGTGATGACATACTATAGGAGAATACTCTCATGGTAAACTAGCTAGAAATAACTCACACACTATCATCTTGATATGGACAGCCTGATACTAAAAATCCTATTAGCTACAACATTAAATGATCCTCTGCACATTTCTTATTCCAGGACAAATATATTCTAAGGTCAACCAATTCAAAGTTGAGATTGCCTTGTGATTATGCTTCTCCTTATTCTTACTTAACACATTAAATCTTATGTGTAGCTTTAATTATACAGCATGATTAGATGTTCAACATGTACTGTGTGTAAATTATGATTTCCACAGGAGTTTTGAACCACAAGGGACACTGACTGCATAACTGCCCATCATGTGATTCCCTTAGTAAGTCTTATGCAAAGCACTATTTCTTCATTGCTTTTGATATGTGTGGTGCAGAATTATTTCAACACGTGGTATGCACCTAGCAGAAGTTTCACTACCTTGTTTTATTAAAAGCATGGAGAGTGTGATTTCCAATCCTTTATAATTTCCGGATTTACTAATTAAATTGCTTCAATCGTGTCAAAGGCACTTTTTATCACTTAGAATATTAAAATCAGCCCTTACTGGAGAACAAAGTCAATCAGAAAAACTCTAAAAGCATGAAAAAGTGTTTCCTGTGTTCAGATGACTTAAAAGGAACTCAAAGGAAATTCACCAAATTTAAATAAAAATTCATTATCCTAAAGAAAATAAGCCTGCAAATTAAAGCCAAAGCAGCCACCACCCTGAAAGCAAGTCTTTGGTGAAAGGTAGCCTGACCTACAAGGAACGTATTTTGCTCCTATTCTTATTCTTCTTCATGCTCATAACTCTACCTATATGTTAGTAAATATTTGAAGTTGTAGACGTGCTAAACCAGAAAGACAGGAATTAAAAATTTTAAACACTTACCTGTAGCATACGTGGTCCTCTGTATTTGATATCATTTAGTCCTCACAACATCCTAAAAGATATATATTTGTGTATCCATTTTTCAGATGTCAATACTCAGTAGAGTGACATAACAGAATGTTTCTGAAGTTACTAGGCTAGCAGATGAAGAATGGAGTTAAATCAAGTTGATGCCAATTTTTTTCATTAATTTTTTCATTAATCATCCTGTGATTAGCATACTACATATCATCCTACATACTATATCATACTCTACAAATTACCTTCTGTAGAGTTAATGCATGAGGAAAATCATATTATAATATGTCATGCTGTACAAATTACTACTTTCCATGGAGTATGAACTGGAGTATGATGAAAGAGTAAATTTGGATCATGAGAAATACAACTTACTCTCTCTTTTTTTTTATCGGTACCAGGGATTGAACTCACAACCACTTGCTTACAAGGCAGGCGCTTATGCCGCTGAGCTAAATCCCCAGCCCTGACTTATTCTCTTTGAAAATTTAGAAAACATGTTTCGCATGGATCAGGATCATCACATGCATTAATTATTCTTTATCTATATATCAAATTACCTAACAACAGATATTTATGATTAATGGCATGAAAAAGAACATATCTGTACATGTAAATTCTATACCTATAGGAACACTACAAGTTGTAGGCTTAAAAGACATCTAAGTAACCATTTCATGCTTGGATATTATAGCATGAATTCTCATTCAACATTATTGCACAGGACTGCTTGTATACTGCCTTCATATGAACCCTTTAGAACTCTCTTAATACAGAGAATATGGTATGCACATCATCATACTTACCTTTTAAACTCCAGAACACACTGGATCCAACTAACACCTAAATCCCAATAACTGCTGTTTTTAAATCCCTAATTAGAGAATGACCTAGAATAACACCTAACATCATCCAAAGAAATAGTTTCATTTATTGTGTTTCCAAATTCTCAATCTAAAGGTAAATCTAATCAAAACCACTTTCATCACATTCATACTAATGAATCCAAACATTACTCAGCTTCTCTGAGCAGAATTTGGATTTTAAAAGAAATCTTTAATGATTGAAAGTTTTCCTTATCCAAAAACATAGGTTCCTGAACAACAGTCTTTTTCCCTCAGCCTGTGAGTCAAAGAGAGATCTGGAAGACAGAGTTTCCCTTTAATTCATAGTCTTCATAGCTGACTCATTTTCCCAGAGAGGCAAGATGTCCTTCACCCAAGGCTTGAATCTCAATGAACACTCTCATCCCATGGTAACCACAAAGTCCTGTGCACTTCTCTGTTTCCGTATTTTTGTATTTCTGCATTGCAATAGTGTTAGAACATGCAAGCTGATAAGAGGGGGAGAAAATGTAAGATTTCCACAGTTTAAAATGTATCTAGATCCATTGGCATTTTCTCCCAAGTTCCATTTTAATAATGATCTAGATACATGCCAAGATAGAAAATCTTCAGGTGACTTAGCTAAGAATACTATAAACTCTTTCTGATTTACAGAAAGTTCATGAAAGATCTCCTACTTAGCATATTGCAAAACTAGGAAATATGTAGTAGTTAATATAAGTGACAGAGATAGACTAGGAAAAAAATCCTGTGTTCAGATTTATTAACAGTCTAGGAGGTGCAGAGAAAGCAAACATTAAGTCTTGCATACAACACGAATCTTAGCATTTACTCCAAACTTTCAAGGGCTATTAATATTTGAAATAGAAGAATAACAACTTAGAAAAGCAAGGGTGATGTATTAGTTTGCTAGGGTGGCCATAAAAAGACTAAGCAGCTGAGACAACAGAAATTTATTTTCTCTGAATCCTGGAGGCTAACATTCCAAGATCAAAAGTTCAGCAAAGCTGGTTCCTTTTGGCCTCTCTCCTCGGCTTGGAGATGCCATCTTTGACCTGCTCTCATAGAATTTCTCTTCTTATATCCCAGTGTCCAAATTTCCTCCTTCTTTAAGAACAGCAGCATCCTGGAGGAGATTCCACCCTAAAAATTTCATTTAACTCAATTACTTCTTTAGAGACTCTGTCTTTAAATATAATCACATGCTGAAATGTGAATTTTGGGGATACACAGCTCACTCCAAAACAAAAGAATATGGACAAATGTAATTTCATTCCAGGGTGCCCTATGCCCTCTGGTTATAATTGATGTAGTATAAACTGACCCACTGTAAAGAGGGAGTTTAGCACCTAAAATACAGATCCAAATGATATTGCCATGGTTACATGAAGACCAGTAATACTAAAAGCAGCCTGAGTTGATAGGGCAATAACTTTATTATGAACTTTAGTAAGAATTTTAAGGTTTGACGCCAATTTTACAGAGGGAGAAAAGAAAGCTTTTTTAGAGAAAAGCATGCATACATGATCTAGTCACAATTGGATTCTTATGTTGAAATATATATTACAGATACTTTCATCCTTTTTATTCTGTTTATTATTGAAAGCCTACTGAATGCTGGGCTATAACCAAAGCCAGTGTAATAGCCGGTGTTTTGTTTTCTGCTGAATGACAGCTATTCAAGAATCAGCCCTTTAGTAAGGCAGTGTTAACTCTCCTTTTGTTTTAGTTGTTTAGTTACTTCTAGTTTCTATCAAGATTAGGCAACACAAATTTTGGCAAGTTTTCAAATGTAACATGTGTAGGAAAGAATTGCACATACATATGTATGTCATCACCCTTTGTAGTCAAAAATATCATGTCTGAATTGAAGATTTCCCAAGTGCTTCCATGTGTTTGGAGTACTAATTATTAATGGGTGCCCTTTTCTCAGTGACAATATTTGGGATAGCAACAGTCACTATCGAGATCTGGAGCTCTCACTGGTGCCTTGAAATTTACACTCAGATTGTTCCACTTAATAACTCTAAGGATTCATATCTGACTTTTCCCTTAGCTCTGGATTTGTACAGCAATCATAAGTAAAATAACAAAGAAGATTTCTATAAATCAGGCATCCTCCTCAAGAACTTTGAGGCTTCTCCTAAAAAGAAGTGATAAACAGACCGTCATGACTAAGCAAGGTCCTTTCAGGCTCCAACTGGTTGCTGGCAATTCTGTGTCATAAGTTTTCAGGTAGTTAAGTCCTATTTTCAAAAGATTATCTTCAAGCTTCAAAGCTTGGTAGGGAAATTGCAAAACCTACAAAAGGAGAAATCACTATAACACAGGTTGTCTCTTTTCAATCTTAATGGACGCCTGTTACTCACAGGCCATGTGACTTAGAAAGTCTTTGCACAAATTGCAGAGTGATTTCAATGTAGTACAGATGCCATAGAAAGCAAAGATGGACTGTTTTTTTAAATTGAAAACATGTACTTGTTGCCTAGTACAGAGATAAAAACTTGGCTGATGAAGTATCCCAAATTGACTTGTAAAACTCTAGAAAACAAACAACTTTTCCTTTCACAGCTCATTTCTCATCTGTAAGCTCTGGCAAGGAATGTTCTTTCTTTGAAGGGAAGGTCTGATGAAGAAAAGCTTTCACTGCTGTATTTCATGCAAACCAGTGTTTGTGTCCATAGTTCAGTGAAAAGTCAAAATTAACAAGACAGCAGAAGAGTCAACATTGAAGAAGTTTCCAAAGATTGTCTAGAGATAATTAATGGGTCAGATGACAGCATTGCCTGTTTTCCATGGAATGTTTTCTTATAAGTGAAGCAACCCTAGTATTGCCAACAAATGTCAATGCCATGCAGAGAGTAGATAAATTTAGAGTGAATGATTTGCCAGTTAAATATGGACCAACAGTGAGTTTATAATGAAACAATTTGCAACAGTTTAGAATAGGACAATGGTAATTGTTAGGTTGAAAACAAATCTTTCTACATGTGTTCTTATAGCAGAGCAGGACACGTCCTAATGTAGCCCTTGCCACATCTACACAGTGCCAGGAAGGTAGTTACGCATCTGTGACACTTGCCCAGCTTACCAAGAGCGTGGTAGGTACCTTGGAGGCATAATTACATATAAGAGTTTTGAAACTCGTATTTTCAGCTGAAAATACAGTGTTCAATACCAGACATTTGAAAGCAGAGAAAGAAAGGAACATCTTTTCATCTTCAGTTGATGGTTGATTTCTCTGTTATCTGAAACTTCTGAAGCCGTTTTAATCATGGTAGAGCACTCGCTCTCAACCTGCCTGCACAGTGGAACCATCTGGAGAGCTCTAATAAACTGATATCTGGGATCCTCCCCCAGATATTCTGATTTAAGTGATCTCGGGTGTGGCCAGGCATTGAGAGTTTTAAAAGCTCCCCGGGTGATTCTGAAGAGTAGATGAGGATCAGAAAGGCTATTTTTCAAAAAAAGAAAGGAAAGAAAAGCAACTATCAAATGACATTTGGTCACTGATAGCAATAAAAGTTAAGTCTACCTAAATGGCTTATATCTCATTTTTAGTAGCATCATGACAGTCCACAAATCATGATATAAAATGTAGAAAAATAGGATTTTTGATCTAGAAGAGATCCAAGAAATCACTTCTTCCTGAGATACTATCAGGCGTCCTTGGGCCCTGGAAGTACATCAGGTGGCAGGCAAATTTTCTGAATTTCCAGACATGTGTTTTTGGATTTTTTTTTTGTTGTTTTTTTCAAGAATAGTATACATAGATTCCATCAGTTTATTTATTTATTTGTTAATGCTCTGAGTTTTTGGTTAAGAATATTTACATGGTTTAGGAACCTCAATTTGCAAATAAAGACACTTAAAGATTGACTTAAAAATAAAAAAGAATGCATTTTTCACCATCCCACCCAAAATATTTCAGAACCACGCCTGTGATGGCCCCTATGTTTTTTGCCCAAAACATTAACTAAAACAACAGAGCCCTCAAATAAATGGTTGTTTTAACTAAGTCAAGATTTAGGCCAGGTAGCTGAAGTTTCCATAACTGCAGAAGCAATAATATTTTCAAAGATGCCTTCCGTAAATTTTGCAAAGAAGAGTTCACATAATATGCCCCTTGACTAAGAAATTTCCCCTTAAAAACTTATTAGTTTAAAGCTAAAGTCGGGAAATCAACAAATGTTAGCCAAACCCCAGGCAGAAAATATCTGCTCCTTGTGTTGTGCTAGAATCTCAATTTGATTTCTCTAAAGTTTTTAATATGTTTAATTTATATTGTCCTATAAACTTAATAACATGTGGACTCCTGCCACAACCCAGTGCAGCTCCTGAGGTTCTTGGGGTTAAGGACCATTGAGAGGATGAGAAAAATAAAGACAAGACAAAGCTGGGGTCAGGTGGAGCCCTTTCTCTCCTGATGGTAGGAAAGGAACTGCTCAACCACTGTAACACCTTTATTTATATCCTAGAAAGATGATGTCAATTCCAGCTCCTCTGCCTAGCAACCCATTGCTTGGTAGGCCTGGGCCCCTTGCCTTCTTGGTGCTGGAACAACTTGTTTACAGAGCTTGTTTTGGTCTTTCTGTTTTTTCTGGGCTGGCCTTGCTTTACCCCCACACATGTGATCAATCTTCAGCTTCAACAGCTCCCTACAGACTCCAAGTATACTCACTGACAGCAAACTCATTGTGAGTCTGTTGCTATTCATGAAAAGATTCAGATAGATCACCGATACCTCTGTAGGTCACATGCCAAGCACATTGGGTAGTAGGAACCAGAAAGAGGGAACTTCTGCCCTGGGTACCAAAGGCCCAGCTCTAGACAGCTCAATTAGGTCCCAAAGGAGAAAGCAGAACTTTGAATGACACTTTTTTGTCTTTTAGCTGTTGGTAACATTACTGGCAATTGCTGTAATATCTGAGTTTTCCACTCATTTGATCCTGACATATGCTAGCAGAATTTTTTAAAAGTTCTCTCTGGTAGGTATACACAGTATTAAAAGCTACATTTGTTCAAGATTCCTACAAAAAGAAATCCAACAAGACAGCGGATAGTGAGTTAGGAAGGCTAAAATCAAAACTGCATGTAGCTGATTCCCATAGAAAATAGGATGGAGTCATGACTATAATAAGATAAAATGACCATGAATTTGGGAGATCAAATCGGATTTAAACTTCAGTCCTGTTACTTATTAACTGGTTGATCCTAAGCAAAGTACTTAAATTTAGCCTCAATTTCCTCTTGATGACAGGATTAATTGTACCTTCCTCTTAGGGTTGGTGTATTAATGTAAAATGCCAAATATAGTGGCTTGAATATTATAGATACTCAACTATAATTCTCTCAATATCATCTAAAGCTTGTATTTGTTTGTTTGCTTGTTTGTGGTGCTGGAGACCAAATCCAAGGCCTTGTGCCTACTAAGCAAGCACTTTACCACTGAACTATGTCCCTAGCCCAAAAGTTTAAATTCTTTTCTTATAGACCATGTAGCTTTTCAGAAATTTCCTATCAGCATCAGTAAGCAAAATGAGGTGGGTTTTTTTTCATTCCTAAATCATGCAAGCTCACTTAAATGGTCTTTGATTTCTTGATTGTTTTCTAGGTAGACTTTACATTTATTCACTGAAGCTTTTAAAATCCAGAGCAGAAAATATTGCATTAATGAATAAAAGATGTTGAATACTTTCTTCTCATGTGCTTTGAATTCTTACTCCAATTGCAATACTAGATCAAAAATTAATCATGGATTGAAAAGAGGAAAGAGAAAAAAAGAAAAGAGACAAATTTTAAAAGAAAGAAAAAACAGGAGAAATTTAGGATATAGGTGGAGTATTTTTATACTTAGACACAGTTGTAGACTGCACTTTGTTTGTAGAGCAGTATCTAGTGTACTCATTTTTTTCATTAAATATGAAAACAGAATTACATTGGGCCAAGTGTGGGGTGGAGTGTATAACAGATATTTTGCAACACATCATTTTACCCTTTGGGAGTTTATTTTATCATGAAATGTGAAACTGTTCACTAACAATGTAAAAATGTGAAACTGTTCAGTAAAATGTTAAGGACATACAGATTTTATTTAATGGATGACATAAACACTAACTGTAATAATTATTCATACAGAGGGAGAGACTGAACAACTGGGGAAAGTAAGCCTTGATCTCAGACATAAATGAATGGAAACTGTCAATTTGAGGATGTGAACTTCAGAGTCACTCGAAAATGCAGGTATTCAAAAAAGACACATGCACTAGAAGATATCAATCTGTGAAGTAAAGTTAGAAAAACCTGCTAAGCCAGGAGGCCAAATTCAAGGGTTAGGATTTGTTCAAGGAGCATTTAAAATTTAAAAATCTTTACCAGAGAGTGTTTTGGGATCCTAAGGGATAAGACAGTGAAAGCAATTGAATGTTCCATTATATTCAATGTAACATATCATGTAACCCTTAGACATTCCCTCCAAGCTAGTAGGCAAATTCAGGGACTTTAGAATAGAATAGTTAATAGTAGAAACCAAATTTTTAAAAATTTCCCCAAGAGTCTAAACATAAACTATAAAGGAAACCCTAAAACTGGTCCATATTTAAGTTTCCTTCTGATTTTTTGACATGTAATCATTTCCCATAAATTTGAAAAATGCTTCAGTATTTCAAGTAAGCCTGAGATTGTACACATAAAAAGAAACAATGCCATGTTTCAGTTTGGTGGTTCCAAGCCTAACATATAGTTACTGTTCAGCATTCAATTACTAAAGCATATATTGTGTCCTGTTTTGATTTAACCATCAGTTTAAAAGTGGAATATTTACAATTTGCACCAAACAAAAGAATAGCACACAAAAAATTTTTCTATGTTTACATTGTTCTACTTGGCAAAACTCATATTTTCTGTAGCTCTTAAGAAATGGCCATATTTTCCCAGTTATTCTCACTCCTAAATTTCTTACATTAGCAAGTCTCTAGGCCATAGCAATAACTCAAACAAACCTCAGGATATCTATGCCTAGACTATTGTCAAGGGCTCATTTAAACTTTGCTAGTAAGTCTTAATATAAATGATTCTTGTGTTTTGGGGAACAAAGGGACTAAATGTCCTTTTCCTCTCAACCTCGTGGGACGTTGACTTCCAAGGGAAACCAGCCTTCCTCAGTTTCCCTTGGAAACCCATATAAACATCTTGAAGCAAAGGAAATCAACTAATTCTAGCTACTAAGATCAAGATTTGCATTCTTATACTACAAATACTAGTCTGCTCTGTCTATGACTTTCCATAGAGAGGGTTGTAAATCCAACATTACATAAATGCCTACTTCTTCCTTATAGACAGGAAAAATCAGATAAACTGGTAAAAAACAAGTGAAGGAGTGAATAAGCAAAAGTAGTTAAATATGAAGGGAAAGGAAGCTAAACTAAGAGTAAATAAGAGATGAAAACTGCATGCTAAAAGAAATAGAATGAGATAGAAGAGTAATGTTGTTTCCAGCTGTGTTCAGCACTATTCCTTTTTTCTCCTTCTCCTACTTCAACCAGCATTGGTGCCTTTGCAAAAGTTGCTATCACTTCCCAAAGTTGAGTGCAATTTATCTTAAAGGCATCTTACTGGTTAATACATCTTTACAATAAACACTCTGCAAAGTGTAAAGAACTGAAGAAATAAATTGAAGTGGCTTTTAGTAGTGACTGGGGGTACCAAATTGACAGCTTTTGGAAACGGATGGCTTCTTTTTCTACCAAGAATAGATACAGCCTGATAAACAGAGGTGTAAGATTCCCGCAACTGCTCTTTCAATATGCCTTCACCCTGACAAACTAATAGCTGCAAGGGAGAAAGAACAAGTTACCTTTTCCAGTCAGATCTCTGCAGACCCTGCTCAAGAACTGCCATTTAGCACCAAGGTGATGGGAATGTTTTCCTTACTATCAGCAAAACAGAGACAACTCACTTATTTCACTTGGAACAGTGAACAATCAAATCAGATAGTAATAACTTTTGACTACCCTCAGCTCCACTGGCTTCAAAGCACTGAACTTAAAGTGAAAGCTAAGTTGGGTTTCCCATTACAATTTCCCACAGCCATCTAGTCTTCTAACAGTCACCAGCACTAAATCAGGTAACGCAGAATAGTGTAGCTATTTTATCTGGTTCTCCAAAGTTATTTAAAATGAGTACTCTGCCATCCATGAAATCAAATGAATCTCAGGGACATTTCTATTTTTGCAGTGTGAGGGGGATCTTTCCAAAGAGAAAGGAAAAGCATAAAAAAGGATGGAGTGTTTCCAAGAGAACAAGTAACACGCATTTTCCTTTCCTAAAGAAAAGGGGCAAGTATGTATGAAAAATTGAGGGGCATAAGTTAAAGTGGAGTCTTAACATCATTTATTTATATGCTGAACTTAAAAACCACTAAAGTCATCCTCCTCATGTAACCCTAAAACAAAGACCAATATAATGCAACTATCAGATTACAGTCAAGAGATGTTAGAAAACATATGATTTGTTTATCTTATACTTTCCTAAACAATCATGCACAGCTTTTCTTTGTTCCAGGAGTCATTCGAGCATATAATGAGAGTTCCAGCAAGTTGAAACCTTCTGTATCTGGTTATTTTCAGGGAGTTGCAAACCTGCTGCTGCCAAGTCAGTAGTTTTCTTATGTTGCCAGCAAGGATAGGAGAAAAAACAAAGTCATCACTCCAACTCTCATTAGGAAAGAGCTGCTCCATCTTCAGCCCCTTCCATTAACCCTCATTAACACTTTGCATTTACTTTTAAAACAATTTTAAATACCCGTGATGTTTTCAAGGTAGAATGCATTCATGCGGCAGTCTGCAGTTCTCACTGACTGTTCCCTCAGCTATTATAATTTCGCTTTCTGGCTTTCTTCCCTCCTTGCATCCTAAAGCCAATAGCCAAGTTTATAGGTCTTAAGGGACCTCAACTCTTTTTCTTACATGCTTTCACCTTGTCTCATCTTTGCTTAACGATAAATGTATTTGTTCATTCATTCATTCAGACATTTACTTAGCATTTCCTTGAGTTGTCACTTGTCTTACATATACATTGAATCAAATCCAGAATTAAATATTGTGCAGTAAGAAAAGCACCAGGACAGAAATCTTGGACTTTAGGGGCATCTATCAATTATGTGACCTTGAGCAAGTCATTTACTTTTCCTATATACACCTCTGTGATACAGCAAGTTGGGCTATATTATGTCTAAAATCCCCCATGGCTCTGAGATTCAACAAGGTTATTTCCACCCCAGGAATTCATTGCAAACAGAGAGATCCACACAACTATGCTAATTCCAGTATATTTACATTTTCAATGGTTGAATTCAAAGATTCTCTTAAAGGGACACTAGGAAAATTCTAGTGATCTAGTGGATCTCTTTGGCACATTTTGGGCCAAAAAAGGAGTACTTGAGAAGAGAGATACCCAAATTCAATTTAGGATATTAGCCTTATATGTTTTTCTCTACTAGTCAATTTGAGGTCTCCAATTCATCTTTTCATTTTGTTTTGATCCACTCTTCAGCATGTCCAGGGAAAACTTTCAGTTACCAGATGACTTTTGCTGAGTTAACCTCAGTAGTCTATTCTACCTTTTCATTTTATTTGGCCCATCTTCAGCATTTGAAATATTGAATCATGCCTTCCTTAATATAGGTTTTTTCATGGGCATCTATGATTCACATACTTTTCTACCTGTATCACTGATTACTCCTCATTTTTCTTGCTGACCCCTTTTCAGCCCAGTGCCTTGATGTTGGAGTTCCTGGTGCAGCGCTGAGTTTGTGGTCCTCTTCTCCATCTGAACTCACTTCCTTGGTGATCTGATCCAATCTTATGGCTTTAAATTCAAAAGTGCGCCACAAATTTCTAAACTTATATCTCCAGCCAACACTTCCTTCCAAAACTCTAGACTTGTAGAACCAGATTACTAATGGGTCTTGAACAAAAGGAATTTCTGATGTTGTTCAAACCTAACTCACTTAGTTCAGTTCACAGATGTTCCATCTTTTTCAGATGATATGCCAAAAGAAATTAAAAAAAAAACTTTGGGGGGATTCATGTGCCCTTTATTTCTCTGATACCCAACTTCTTATCAATTAGAATTTTGGCTTTAGATTAAAAAATAATCCAATTATTTCTCACTATTCTCCTAGGAGGAACTTTGTCCCAGGACAGCCTCAGTAACTTCATAATATGGTCAGAACAATCTTTTTTTAAAAACTAACTCAGCCATTGGCAGACTGTGGGGGAAGAGAACAAGGTCCCACCATGAGCCAGCACCATGCGCAGGCTGCCGCCACAGTGAGGACCGCCAGACCTGAGCCACTTCAGGAGCCAGCTAGCAAACGAGAAGTACCATCCTCCACCCTTCCCCCATAAGCAACTGCTGATCCAGAGAAACAAAGGCTGTGATGATAGCTATTTAGGTGAAATGCAATTTGATGCTTGTTGTGTTGTGGGGTTTCACTGATCTTGCAGGTCTAGAACCCGTGGTTTGATCATCAGTTCAGAGGACAGCAGTATGCATTGTGGCACCTAGTGGGGATCTTCTTCTGATGGTGATAGCTATTGTTGATTCCCTACAGTCTTGTTTGGAAGTCCTATATCATTTCTACTGTTTTGTTAGATTGGGTTTTATTCTCTTCTGTTTTGCTTGATTTTGTTAAATCCAATTGCAAGAGTAGCTATTTCAAAGATAGCAAGACATAATATGGTAGCCATTTTGGATTTACTATTATCTTGTTTTGAAGTCCTTATTACATTTATTGTTTTGTTTTTATTGTTTCTATTCTATTCTGTCTTGTTTGATTTTTACTGTGTCCAAAGGTATCTGCAGCTATTTTGAAGACAACAAAAGGCAATATGGTAACTGTTGTTGATTTTGTAATGTTTTGAAGTCCTATATCACTTACACTGATTTGCTTTGATTGGTTTTGTTCTGTTTTATTTTCCTTGGTTTTATCCTCTTTAAAATAAAATTAAAAAAATAAAAACTAACTCAGATCCCCCAGTGGGTTGCCAACATTTTCAAGATACCCTACACAGCCCTACCTGGTCTGACCTTCCATACATCCTCAGATTTATCTCTTATCCTATTCTTTGCACTACTCTGGTCTAGTGAACAGGACTTCTTATCTTAAATTCAAGAGGGACACCCTGTGCTAGTTTTTCTTCTTCATGTAGATATTTGTATCACAATTTTCTTCTTCTCCTTCAAGTTCTCATCTTTTCAATGAATCTTATCCTGAGCATCATATTTAATGCTATAAACTGCTCATCAGGCTGTCCTGATCCTCCTTACCCAAATTTACATTTTCTTTTTCTATAGCAGCTTCAGTCTTCTATTATTATACTATTTTGTTCTACTTGTTGCTTATTTTCTATCTCCTCATGGTAAAATGTAAGCTACAGAACTAAGTCTTTCTTAGTTATATTCCCAGTACCTAGACATGTCCCAGGCACCTCATAAGCATGTATTTGATAAAGGAATTAATGAGTGAATTGATATGAAAATAAAAATAGTCCTGTAGCCTTCAGATTATGATCAACATCATAAGAAGCTACAAAACAAATTATAACCTTAAAAATGAACCAAAGATCTAAATGCTAGAATCTTCAAAAATAAAAGAGATTAAACTGCTGAAGACATAGATGGAGGCAAGGACTTTCTGATCAAGATCATAGATGGAGGCAAAGACTTTCTGATATGGGATAATATGAAATTAAAAGGCTTCTGCACACCAAAAGAAACAAACAAGAGTGAAGAGACAACCTACAGAATGGGGAAAATATTTGTCAGCTGTTCCTCAGATAAAAATCTAATATCTAGAATATACAGAAAACTCAAAAAATTAGACCCCCCAACAAAATAAATGACTCATTCAAAAATGGGCAGCTGAAATGAATAGACATTTCTCAGAAGTACAAATTGTAAATAAAAACATGAAAAAAATCACTGTGTAAAACATTAAAAAAATCACTATTCATCAGAGAAATGCAAATTAAAGCAACAATGAGATTCCATCTTAATCCAGAAAGAATGAGTGCCATCAAGATGTCAAATAATAACAAATACTGGAAAGCCAGTGGGGAGGAAGGAACTTTTATTCATTGTTGGTGGAAATGAGTTAGTATAACCATTATAGATATCAGTATCGAGATTCTTCAAAAAACTAAAACTTGAAATTCCATTTGACTCAGCTATTCCTCTACTAGGTATCTTCCCAAAAGAGTTAAAGACATCATATTATGGTAATACATGCATACTCATATTTATAGCAGCACAATTCATAATACCTAAATCTTGGCAGAAGACTATATGTCATTTGTAGGCAAAAAATTCATCTTGAGACTATAATCTCAAATTAAATAAATCAGACACACCTGGTTTCTTGCAATGGGGAGGAGACCAAAAGATGAAGAGAGGAGGGGGAGGGAAGAAAAGAAGGAGAGGGAATGGAGTAAAAAAAAAAATTAAGATGCATTGTGTACATTTAACAACTCCCCACAAGGAATGCAATCATTATGTTCTGCAAACAAAAGAAACAATAAGCTTAATTAAGCCTCATTTTTATTATTCAACACTGCCCAATCCTGTTACCTCTTCTTGATTATTTGCTTCTCTTGATAGGTAGATGGTCTTTGGAATTCATTTCTTTCCACTGTCAAAATCCTTGAGCTTCACTGACCAGCCTTCTCAGAGTAATTTACTATAACCTTGGATTGGAGAAAATAAAGAGCTCCAGGTCCATTTTAGGTAATTCAGAATAAAGCTTATAAGATAACTGCTTCAAAATGGGCATAGTTGTATATACCTGTAATCCCAGCACTCAGGAGGCTGAGGCATGGGTATCAAATGTGAGTTTGAGGTCAATCTAAGCTACATAGTGAGTTCAAGGCCAATCTAAATACATAGCAAAATCGTGTCTCAAAAAAATTTTTTAAGTGTAATTGCTTCATATTTTTGCTATAAGAAGTATAAATAGAAGAGTTAATCAATATCTATTAACTATTAAGCTTTATGTGCTTAATATTATTATTCTAAATTTATTAATCTATTAATATCTTAATAAATACTATTCTAATTCATAAATATAAACTCATTTCTTCCCTACAACAGCCCCTACCTCCTGACCTCACACATCTCTCTCCATTATTAGATGAGTTCCATAAGGAACACTCAGAAAAGCAAACAATATGCAAGTGAGTACAAAAGAAAGTATGAGACCATGGCCATTTTCTACAGAAAAATATAGGTCAGACACAACTGACATATTTCCACGTTGAGAAAATATTTGTGTTGACCTACTGAAAGTCAGATATTCAAGGGTAACTGGATTTGTCCAAGGTGACTCATGAAGATGACTGAGTTGCAAGTGTATACAGAACTTTGGCTGCCCGGCCATAAATCGGCACTGGCCTGCCAAATGTACTTACACACATTTAAGTAGCCTTAATCATAGTCTAATTAATTATTTTATATATTTTCTGCTACTAGTCTTTTCACAAAATTGATTAGCATGGCAAAGTTTTTTACTAGTTTGACCATGTTCATCTCAGTGTCATTTCAAAGAGCCTTTTATTACCCTACTTTCCCATCTCTATAAACCTCCCCCCCAAAAAATGCCATTTCAACTAACATCCTTGAAGTCACCCTCTAGCTGGTTCTAATCATGTTAACTTTCTCAAAGTCAAAGACTTTTACTTGCCTCAGATATGATTAACATTTCACTCAGCAAGCATTTATTGGGTGCCTACTAAATTGCAGGCATAGTGTAAAGTGCTAGGCAACATATTGCACAGTATTTTCACCACAGAATTTAGCATCTAATAGTAAAAGGGAAATCAACTGCTATAGTTTGATCTGAAATATCTCCCATCAACCTATATGTTGAAGGCCTGGTCCCCAGATGGTGGCACTAGTGGTAGGTGTTTGAACTTTCAAAGGAAAGGACACATCCCCTTGAAGGGGATTTTGGGACCCTGGTCACCTTCTCTGTCTCTGTTTGCTTTAGTCACCATGCAGTGAGTAGGCCTCCTGTAGCACATGCTCCTGCCATGAGAATACAATGCCACTACGGGCCCAAAGCAATGGGACCAAGTGACCATGGACTGAAACATGTGTAACCATGAGCCAAAGTAAACCTTTCCTCCTTTAATTTAATTATCCCTCACATTTTGTCATGGTAATAGAAAGCTAACACCAATACACTGAAAATTTTTCAAATAAGAATTCTAAAGTCCTTAAAAAGAAGACTTAGATAAATAATATATTAATGTTCATAAAATGAAATACTATACAGCAATTTAAACAAATACATTAGATTTAAATGGTCATATGGTTCATTTTAAAAACATAGTGGATAAAAACAATAAATTTTCAAAAATACATTGGAATAATTACAGTTTTTGTTCTCTTACACAATGGCATTATGTATTACTTACAAATGTAAGAATATGTAACAAAAAGTAAAAATACAGCCTTGGAGGTTAGGCACCAAATACTGACTAGTGGCTGCCTCTTGGCAAGCAAGAAGAGAACATATAAAGTGAACTTAGACTTGGTCTGTATGGTGCTACTAATTTTAAAGTTAAATACTGGGCCAGGGATTTAGCTCAGTGGCTTCAGTGCCTGCCTTGCAAGCCCAAGGTTGTGAGTTTGATCCCCAGTACCAGAAAACAAAATAAAAATAAAAAATAAAGTTAAATACTGAAATAAGTATTTTTAAGTGGTAAATTTTATCAATTTGGGGGTAACAGGATGACATTTTTGGTACTTTAACTTCTCATTCTCCAAATGTCTTCCAAATGTATTAAAGAGATCACAGTTAAAATGCTATTCATAATAGAAGGATGGTGCCAAGGCCACAACTGTTGCACCTGACACATAAGCAGTACTAGGTATGTGCCACGGTGGGCGGGGCTGTGACGTTATACCGGCAGAGACCAGTGGGTGGGCGTGGTTTGTGAGGTCTTTCTAAGAATGCTAGTCTTCTGCCAGCTTGAACAATAACTGAAAGCTGTACACACTGAGTCTAGCAAGGAAGACATTCAAAGCAAAAGGAGCAGGTGATACAGAGAAGAATATGAAGCATTTGGAAAAGACAAAGCCTCCATGTCAGTCTAGGGTTTGAATTTTAACTTTTTTATTAACCAGCTTGGAGAACTTGAGAAAGTCAATCTGTCTGAAATTTTTCAAGATGAACGTGGGTAGTAATACCTCCCTAACTGAATTATTGTGTAGACCAGAGAAAATGTATACAAAGATACCTGACATAGTAAACACTAATTGTTCAGAAATGAAGATAATGATTAACAATTGTAAGCTGGGAATAAGACTCTGTTTTCCTGAGGTCTTGATCTTTATATAACACTACAGTGACAATTTTGTAATTAGCACTATCCTACTTTCATGTAGTGATGAGTTTCACAATAATAAAGCAAAATACCTCACTGGAGAGCTGAATCATTCACTAGATCTGTGTTTTAAGACAGATCCCTTTCTGACATGCTCAGCCATAAGTGTCTCTTTCATTTCATGCTGTTGGTTGTTCTTTGAGGCCTGACATAACTGATGATTTTGTATGTCCCCTATATGACCTTAAGACAATCAAAGCTGGAACTTTTGGCAAATTTGCTTCCCAGTTTTTTAGTCAGCTACTGGTTAAAATCTGGAACACCAAATTTGTTTCAGCCAGAAAGTTAAAATGAGTGTTACGTGTTTAATGCCTTGATGTAACTGGCTTTCATGTATTTACAAAAAAACCTAAGTGTGCACAATTTTAGTCACATCACATAGCTATAATTGATAAAGCATTTGCAGATTTGCTTAATAGACTCTAGCATACTTTTCATATTATTCAGGTTGTATAAGTCTGAATAACTTCAAAGCAAATAGCAAAATCCCCTTAAACTTACAGTCCTCTTATGTGAGTGGTACACATTACTCTGAAAGTTTTATAACTCTTTTATCATATCTAAGTATCAGTGAAGGAAATTGAGATCTACATGAGTCTCACCACAGCATTTCTCTCCAAAGTAGGCTCACAATTTTCTTCCACCCCACTGAACCAGCTGCAAGCACGATCTCAGCTCAAATTTGAACAACTGAATTTTTTCCTCAAGGAAGTTTTAGCAACCATTATTACAATCCAGGAAGTTATCTTTACTAGGAGGTAAATTATCATAGAAAGCTATTTCTCTTTTAGCACATATTTCCAAATTTCACTGCTCTTCATAGAGAGGAAAAGCATGTTGCCTTTCAACACCACTCACTCTATGCAACTGAGAAATATGCAATTGTTTAGGCTTCAGGAGCAATCGACATGTACCATCCAGGAATACCCTGCTGTCTGACAGGCTCAGCTCAAAATGCCACAGACGCGTGCTGATACCATGCTGTTTTGGTGCTCCAGCAATACACTACCACTACCGCCAATCCTTCAAAATAAGTTTAGGCTCTAAAGAATTTTCCTTATCTCCCACCCCTCTCCTATACTATTTATTTCCTTTCCTGAACAACAACAAAACACTGCTGTGATTTTTATCTGGGTTTATTATAATATTTATTAAAGACACCAAATTTGTCACGTGGTTGGGGGTTTGCACCGGTGTTATCATGTGGGTATTTGAAATGAACTAAGATATCTTACTTTAGCAGGAAATACATACATAAAACCTCTGCCAGGATTGGTTTCAGTGGCTGGCATTTGGGTCTAGTGTCTGGGCATTGAAGGCAGAGAGAGGACAGGCCAAGAACCTGTAATTCTCTTAATATGATATTCTTCTAAAACACACAGAGGACAAGGAGTGGGGAACTGCTCTTCTCTATCTGCTCCAAAGAGAACTATTACCCATCTCTGGGGTTATCAATCTAGTGTCTTCTATAGTTCCAAAATCTTTCACCAATTACAGGTAAGAAATAAATAAAGATAGGAAAAGCTGCAATTTTCTCTTCATTTTCTGATTTTTGAAAAACTCTAACATTAGCAGAAGCAGAGGACATCTCATGATGCTTTGAAGGTAACATTTGGGATTCCATTCCTAAGACAGCTCAGTGGCAGCAGAGAAGTCTTCGCAACTTCAATTAGCCCTTACAGCTCTTCATTTTGTTTTTTGATTAACTTTTTTCATGCATAGCAGAAAAAAACTAAACAGAATGAGAGGCAAGTGACTGTAATTAGACTAGATTGCTCAAGGCAAGAGAAAAAGAGAGGCAAATCCTGTAACTCAGCTCTGAAGTAACAATCTTCATATGATAGAGTTGTTTCAGATATTTTGAAATCAGACTTTTAAAGTTTTGCATGTATACAGTACTTGAATTGAGTAAGTGTTTCTGTTGGAAATATATTATTTTGTATGAATATTTACATCTTCTCTTAAAAACAGCTTTTTCAGCTGGGTTTGGAAGTCCCATTTGACCTAGCTATTCCACTTCTAGGCATATTCTCAGAAGATCTGAAAACATCATACCACAGTGATATATGTGCACCCATGTTTATAGCAGCACAATTTCTAATAGCCAGATCTTGGAAACAACCTAAGTGCCCATCAGCTGAGGAATGGATAAAAAAGTTGTGGCATTTTTATACAATGGAGTACTACTCAGCTATAAAGAATGATCACATTGTGATATTTATAAATAAATGGACACAACTTGAGACCATACTCAGAAGCGAAATAAACCAAATTCAAATGTGTAAATACCGTATAGTCTCCCTAGTATGAGAGTTGGTAAGAGTATATAAAATTTTATGGTAATCATGATTTCCCATTTCATTGCTTTGACACCTTTCAATGTTTTCATTCATCAGTTGGAATGGTTTTACTCTGTTTTATTTGACTTTATTATGTGTGATGGTATGAAAAGCTGTTTTGAAGAAAACAAAACATTATGGCAGCCATTGCTGATTTAATATCGTCTTCCTTAGAAGTCCTACCATGCTTCTACTCTGCTATTACCATCGGTTTTATCATGTTGTGTCTTATTGACATTTTAATATATGTGATAGTATAAACAAATATTTTTATTCAAAATGAGACATCATAGTAGCCATTGATCATAGTTGTTCAGTTCAGAATGTCCTGTAATTCTTTCATTCTCTTCAATGGTTTTATACTATTATGTTATGTTTGATATTATTGTATTTGAAACTATGCTCAACTATAGCAGCGAAAGAGATATTTTGATAGCTACTGTTAATGTCCGGTTGTCTTATTGTAAAGTGTTGTGTTGCTTATGTTGTTCTGTTCTGATCTGCTTTGTTCTGCCCTCTTTTGTTTTATTCTCTTTAAAATTAAAAAAAAACAGCTTTTTCCTCATATTTTAAAATAGTATATTGAGGTAGAGAGGAAAGGAAAAAAATGATGAGATGGAACTAGATTACAAAAGGTACACTTGTGAATATCTGGATAGCTTTTCAAAGCACTGTCGATAGGTTAAAATATAAAGTGAACCACATTTTATCTTCTGGGTTAGCAAATTTTAAAAATTTGGGTGTTACCTGTTCACTATGTAGAATACATTATGACCAATATGGGCAACATCTGATTTAAAGCAAAATATGAGCTGGGCATGGGGCACATGCCTGGAATCTCAGTACTCTGCAGGATGCAGGGAGGCAGAGACCAGCCTGAGCTTCATAACCAGGTCAGCCAGAGCTCAAGGCCAGTCTGAACTACAAAGCAAAACCCTGTCTCAGAAAATTTTTAAAAATTAATATAGAAATAACACGAAATCCTTTGTGTGGAGTTGTCATGTTGTCTGTATGGCCAAGTCATAAAAATGTGGGCTAAATGGTAGAACAGCTTAATAAATGCACCCAAAACAGTGTTACAAAGCAAATCAACACTAGCCAGAGTAAGGGTGACACAGCTTGCTACCTTGGGACTATAAGCATTTCTCATCAATAAATTACATAAAAGAGTAAGCCTAACACATAAGTAAGAAGTACACAAACTGAAATAGATGATAGATAGATAGATAGATAGATAGATA
>PVJX010020276.1:0-33581 GCA_004027295.1 Dolichotis patagonum | reverse complement strand
ATGTGATCATTCTTTATAGCTGAGTAGTACTCCATTGTATAAAAATGCCACAACTTTTTTATCCATTCCTCAGTTGATGGGCACTTAGGTTGTTTCCAAGATCTGGCTATTACAAATTGTGCTGCTATAAACATGGGTGCACATAAATCACTGTGGTACGATGTTTTTAGTTCTTCTGGAAATATGCCTAGAAGCAGAATAGCTGGGTCAAATGGGACTTCCATACCCAGCTTTTTGAGGAATCTCCAGACTGACCTCCACAGTCGTTGCACCAGTCGACACTCCCACCAGCAGTGCAGAAGAGTTCCTTTGTGTCTTTTTTTTTATTCATTTAGCATTGTTGTGGTACTGCATTGTGTGTAAGCACCACATTTTCTGTCTTTATTCATCTGTTGATAGACATATAGGGAGCCTTAAAAATTTAGCTACTATGATTTGTGCTATTATAAACAGTATAAAATACTAATGCATGTATTAGTGTAATATGACATCCTTGACTCTTTAGGGAAGTTACCTAGAAGGGGAATGGTTGAGTCAACTAGAATTTCTAGTTTTAGTTTTTTGAGGAATCTGCATACTGATTTCCATAGTGGTTGTACTAGTTTACATCCTTACCAACAATGTAGAAGAATTTCTTTTCCTCTGAAGCCTCACCAGTATTTGTTGTTTTTTGAGTTATTAATGGTAGCTATTCTTTCTGGAGCAAGGTGGAATCTTAATGTTGTTCTAATTTTCATTTCTGTAATGGCAAGAGATGTTGAATATTTTTTTCACATATTTAGACATTTCTTTCTCTGGGAAATACCTATTCATTTCCATTGCATATTTTTTGATTGGTTCTTTTATTTTGGAAAATCTAATTTTTGCAAATCGTGCTGGGAAAAGTGGCTACACATATACAGAAGATTGAGTTTATACTCACATTTTCCACAATACACCAATAAAATCAAAATGGATCAAAGACCTAGATATTAAGACAGAAACAGAAAAAGGAAACAGCTAACAGAGTGAAGAGACAATGTCCCATGGGAAAATGGTTTTGCCAGTAAAATTAGTCCTCAGGCAGAGGAAAGTAAAGAACTCAGTAAAGCATTGTTTTACAGACAGGAAGAGGCTAGAGGGATTTGCACTCCAGTGTGAGCATGTGAACTTTAGGGAGAACCGGGAGAGGTCAGCTCACAGGGTGAAACGATAGCATGGAAAAGACATGGGAGAGGCATCTTTGGCAACTTTCTGTGGTTGAAACGATTTTGTGGATGAAATATATTCCTGGAAGCAGTGACTTTTCCAAGGTTTCCGAAAAAGAAGACTGAATACTTATGGACAGATTCTGAGCTGATGGTAACAGTTTCCAGCCCTCCTATCTACAGGCTACAGTAGTGACTGCTAAGTGGTGAGTAGAGTTACAGTGTACCTCCTTCCAGGCACCAAGCGGTGTCTTGATAAGAAAGAATCCCTGTATCTTCCTTGCGCCTTCAGTAAGAGCAATACCTTGAGGCTAGACCTATTCAGACAAGGAGCTCCTCTCTACTCAGAGCTTTAATTTCAGAACAAAATAAAAGCAGCCTCACTGAACTTCAATTCCAATTTGCATTAGTGCCCCGTTATAGATGCACATGGCCTCACATTGTGGCAGGCAGGAATGTCACTTCTCAGACAGATTACTTTGCTTTTCTCCTCCTCTCTCCCTAGATCCCAGGGGGCCTTTAGAGTGGGGAGGTGGTAAAGGCATTGAGTATCCATCTTTTCACAATGCCGGGTTTCTCTCGGTCCCATGATTCTATATATAATTGAAAGAGTTCCTAGAGCAAATTAAACCATGGTAGTAACTCGGTCACCCCTGAATTTTATTAGCCAGACCATTACAGTTCTGTCTGTCATGCTGAGATTAGAAACCTCTAAGGCATGGGCAGGGGGTCTTTTCTTCTGTCTTGTATAATATCAAATTCAGAATTGGCCTCTGAGAAATCATAAACACAAAGAAAATGAATATGATTTAATATAAGTGGCATCTCATACACATGTAATAATGAGAAATTTAAGGAAAATCCTAGTTAAATCTGTAAGTGAATATAAGAGTTGAACAGAAAAATAAAATATCTCCTATGGACTACTCATTTTAAATTAGAGTGACTGTACAGAGTATTGCTTGGATCGGTATAAAATATAGCAACAGCTTCTAGAATTTGGCCAAAACTCATTATTTCTCACCTGTTTCCAATTAATTCTCAAAATCTGTAGCTTCCCACATTGTAGTACTGGTATCTACTCTTTTCTGTGTAAAAAGTACCCAATAGCAGTCACTTGATTCTAAAATTTGGTGATTGGGCAGGTACAGAAATTTAAAAAAACTCACTTATACTTTTAAAATAATTCATATTGTTCTTAAATTGATTATATTGAGTAAAATTTAGAATGGCTTACATCATTCACTAATTTATTGTTTTTTATGTGAAGCTAATTTTGTTTTTTTCTTTTTGGTTTTTGGATACTGAGTATTGAACCCAGAGGCCCTTGTGTGCTGGCCGAGTGCTCTACCACTGAACTCTATTCTCAGCCCTTTTTAGTTTCATTTTGATACAGAGTCTCACCAGGTTGCCCAGACCGGCCTTGAAGTTCCCATTGCTCCTGCCTCAGTCTCCTGAGCAGCTGCATTTGTAGGTATGCCTGGCTGAATTTGTCTTTCTATCATATTATAACACAGTACCGGAGCTTTCAAAGAACCTAGTATCTTTAATCATGGTAATGGCATGCTTCATGCTTGCTTTTCAGGCTGTGTATGAAACTCTGAAGAGTTTCATGTGGCTTTAGGACCATTTGAGTTGGGTTCCAAAGCAATCTAGACAGCAGTATTTGTCCTTAGTTATCCTTTACTCCTCAAATGTGATTGTCTCAGTGTTCTTAGTCTTCATAAACATAATTAACCATTCATTCTTCCCACATTCTCCATGGTTTACTTCCAAAATTCCTTTTGGACAATTCGTTTTCATCCTATACCCAAATGGAGCCATTCACAAACTCTTTTGTGTGATGCCTTATTAATGGCTATGCTTGAGTGTGAATCTTAGTCACAGCGATTTCCCACTTGATACTCAACTCTTTCTGTCTTTGCCCTGCATGAAAGTCCTGAGCCATTTCCTGAAAGACTTGAGACCCCCATTTACCCTGTAGACTGTGAGTGCTATCCATGGCAAGCATAGGGCCCAGGCAAAGCCATGTGTATCAGAGTGAATATTTGTGGAGTGCTTGCATAGCACCTAGTGTACAGTTAGCACTGTATAACTGCTGAGTGAAACAGTAAATAGTGCCATATGTGTGCTTGGGGTCTGGCACTGGGCTTTGGCTTGCTGGTACTCCTTTTTTTAAAAAATTTTATTTAAAGAGAAAAAACAAAAAAGAAAACAACCAAACAAAACAGAAAAAGGGCAGCAACAATACAGAATTCCAAAGGCAAAAAATAAAAGAACCACAAGAACAACAACAAAACAAAAACAAAAACACTAAGAAATCGCCACTTGATAAGTTACAAAACTTGTTCAAGTTACAAAATTAAAGCACACAAAGTAGACATTCAAACAGTGAGACTATTAACAGTTCTGCTCAACAATCTAACAAAAACAGTAATGTGGTCATCTATCTTACACACTTAAACATACATGCAGTTATATCCTTTAGAGCACTTTCTTTTCATATATATATATATATATATTTATTTATTTAAAATTTTATTTTAAGGGGGGTAAAATTAAACACAACAAAACAGAACAGAATGGGACTTAAAAAAGCATAAATTTCACAGCTATACAACCAGGGATCTTCACTATCTGTCATATTGTCTCTTGTTTTCTTCCAAATGGTTATCCATATCTTTGCTTATGGGGAGCTCATACTAAATACCATAGCCAATTTTTTCACAAGATATGTAGTTAACTGGCTCCCACTTGCTAAGGGGGAGGGGGACATGGGACAGGACGACATGACGACATGAGATGTCTGATTCTCAGCCTGCCCACCAGCAGGATCACAGCCGCCCCCCAGAGAGGGGAGGAGTTCTTTGTTCTCCTGGCACCCCGAGTCAACTGCATGGTACAGGTCCCAAAGCACCAGGGTCTCTCTCCTTTGGGCTGCCGAAAGTCTGCCACACTCTCAGCTGCCCCCAGAGAGGGGAGGAGCTCCTTGTTCTCCCGGCACCCCGAGTCAACTGCATGGTGTAGGTCCCGAGGCGCCAAATTGACCATGGTACTCATTTTTCCTGCTATTTCTTTCTGATGAATTGACCATTTCATTTCCAAAGTTCTGAAATGGACATCAGACCACAGAAAAAATTCTCTTTAGGCTCCTGTTTGAAACCAGCAGCTACAGCAGTCTGCTGGCCTTGCTTCAGGGCCAGCTGGTACTCCTTTTTATGTCTTTTCAGATCTTGGTTGAAGGCCACAGCCCGTGGTGAGCTGGGCTACCTTGTATTGGCCAGCCAGGGTCGCTTGTTACCTTCTCAGTAGTTTTCCAGCTGTGCTGTTAAATATAGACATAATTGAAACTGAAATTATTTGAATGTATAATTTAACTAATTTTAAAATTGGAGACAAGTACTCAAAGCTCGTCATCTAAAGATTTTCCTACATTTTAGTATGATCCGAGGTTGAGGTTAGGTCTCTTGTCTTCATATGATCGAAAGCTCAAAGACTCAGGACAGCACCCGGCCTGGCTGTTTCCATCAATGCGGTTTGTCAGCAGGTAGAAACACAGTGTTTTTTTAAAGACAATTTTCAATGCCAGAAGTTGTCTTCAATCCAATGCCAATGAAATCTTTTTTTAAAAAAGTATTTATCATAATCTACATGTAAAAATACTTAAGCATGAAAGTGTAGTTTAAAGTCTAATTTTGAAGAATACACCCATGGTAACCTTACCCAGATTGAAAAACAGACCATGATCCATACCCCGGGCGCCAGCTCACATCTCTCCCCATTGGAAGGTAATCACACTTCAGACCATAATAGCCACTTACCTGCCTTTCTTTATAGTCTCATCGCCTCATTCCATGTAACTCCACATCATAGTTTTGTTTTAGAATTTTATATCACTGAAATACAGAATGTAATGTCTGGCTTTTTTTTTTTAACCTTTTCAATATAATTGTTATATATGTCAGACATGCTGCTATTTTTATTTAAAAATATTAATGCTTTTGAATCTTGTGACAAGAGAGCATCTGATCAGTTTTAATGACGCCACTCCACTAAATGAATGTAAAATTCATCTGAGGCAGTGAAAGAGGGACGTGTGTACATCCCAACTGTTTTCTGCCTCCAGATTTCTGAGGTGCCTTCTTTTTTCTCCTCTGGAAGCCAGGCCACCAGACCTCAAGCACTTGACCATTTTTGTACAGCAGACTCATCACACGAGCATCTGTCCTCTCTCCCATCTGCTGCACTCTCAGAGCAGAGTCCTCCAGAGGTATAGGCACCCAGCAATGTCTTAAGGGCAGTACCTGGCTGGTGGCAGTTGGCCATAACCTTGGGGGACCAGGTAGGTACTTGTCATTTGTTTGAAGGGTGTAGATATTGCTTCTGGGGTGCCTCCCTCCCTGCCCTGACCCCCACTCTGGGCATTCAGACCTACTATCTTGGCCATATGGAGGGATGACAGTGGCACTTTGGAAGGCTGGCAGGCTGGTCTGTGCCAGGATGGCACACTGGTAGTGCCCATCCTAAGCTCCTTGGGACTGAGCAGAGTGCATGGTGAGGCAACGGTGTGATGTAACTTTGAGTAATTAATGGATTGTAAGACAAGTGCATTTATTTGGCCTTGATGTTTGGAAGATTTTCCTTTTACACAGCTGAAGTTTAGCATTTCCTGAAAAGTTTAACTGTGAGTATATTTGAGGGCACTCAACACCACACTTTGTATAAGGTACCTGTTCAAATGGTAGTTCCTTATTTATTATCCCTGCCTTAACCTCTAGTACTTCCAATTACTTTTTTGGGGGTAATATTTGTGTGCTAAGTAAGCTTATAAAACTTCCCAGCTTTATAAATGAGGTTTTAATCATTTAAAAGAATGTGACATTTTCCTTAGAGGAAAAAATGACAGTAACTTAGCCAGATATATGGAAATCAAATGATCTCATTAAGTTCATTAAGTTGTCTTCAGTGTTCTAAAGCATAAATAATATTTAGAGAGTTTTTTTAGGGGGGATTGGTAAGGATTCTTGATGTTCTGAATATTTTAAAGGAATACAGTGGTAATGGAAATCCAATATTAGAACCCAAATATCTGTCCTCTTTAAAAGGGAAACAGTATATTATAACAGACCAAATTTATGCATTTCTGATTGCTTTAGGCCCACTTTTTTTCTTTCTTTTAGCAAAATATATATTCCCACTGTGCTGTAGCCACAGACATTGCAAGGAGATTAGTGTGTTTCAATAGGTTTCCTGTTCTTCCTTCAAAAGAAGCGGTGTGTATGAAAAATTCTAGGTACGTCATTAAAATTGTAATGATACCCCAATGTGGAAGATGAGAAGAAAGAACTCTGCCTCTTGTACTTCTTATTAGTGCTCAATAGTGTGGTTTTTGTGCAATACTTGGATCAGGTCATCCAGAAGGAAAGTTTCATATTAACCCTGGTGTTTGTGGTGAGATACATTATTTAGTGGGACTATAGCCTTTGAAAAATAGATGAGAATAAATGGAGATGATTGTGCATAATATCTCATCTATTGAAGCCACCTGTTTTGGTAAGTGATGTGCCTGACAACTCAATGTAAATATCTCTTCTTTCTTTCTTTTATTTTATTTTAAAGAGGATAAAACCCAGGAAGATAAAGTAGAATAAAGACAATCAAAACAAACCAGTGTAAATCACCAATGGTTACCATAATGCCTCTCGTCGTCTTCAAAATAGCTGCAGATACCTTCAGACATGGTATAAATCAAACAGAACAGAACATAACAGAACCAATAAAAACAAAACAATGAATGCAATAAAGGACATCAAAACAAGACAATAGTAAATCCAAAATGGCTGCCATAACACATCTTACTATTTTTGAAATGCCTGCTCATGCTATTGGCTATAACAAAATCAAACAAAACAAAACAGAATAAAACCCAACCCAACAAAACAATGAAAATGATACAGGAGTTCAAAACAAGACAAAAGGGAATCAACAATGGCCCAGAAGGAGATCCCCCCACCAGATGCCACACTGTGTACTGCTATCCTCTTAACAGATGATCAGACCACTGGCCCTAGACCTGCAATGTTAGTGAAATGCCAAAACACCACAGGCATCAAATTGCATTTCACCTCAGTAGTTACCATCGCAGCTTGTGTTTCTCTGGGTCAGTCTGGTGGGGGAATGGTGGTGGTGGAGATTGGCCCCTCTCATTCGCCAGCCTGCATACTGGAAGGGGCTGGGGTCTGGCTGTCCCCCTGCAGGTGGCAGCTGGCACATGGTACTGCTTCACAGGGAGGGCTTCTTGGTGAATCCGTGTTCTCTCCCCACACCATCCGTGAATGGCACCAACTCACTGGGAAAGGCTTGTGTCTGGCTCAGTATCTCTTATTTTTATGAATAGCTTATTGCCCAATTTCAGACAATAAAACTACACATGATGCACACTGGATCATATGCAAAGTATCTGTCAAATGCACAAAGCACTTGAGAATCATATTTTATTTGTTTCCAAATCACAAAAGCCCACTTTCTCCTCAGAATTTTCTGAAAACACAAAATCAGTAGGAATAGATATTTTATCTCCTATAAGAGTTACCTTGGGCTGGGGAGTTAGCTCAGGGGCTTCAGCGCCTGCCTGGCAAGTGCGAGGTCATGAGTTTGATCCCTGGTACAAAAAAAAAAAAAAAAAAAAAAAGAGTTACCTTGACTATGGATGGTTCTGACAGTTTGGCCAAATTCTAGAGTTGCTGCCCCTTCTCTTTGCTTCTGCCAGACTTTTCCAGTTCCCCCACTTCTTTAGAGTTTTTGCCTTCTGAGAGTGGATTTGAGGTATGTGTAATGTAGGTGGAAGATATTGGGAGGCTAGTTTTAAATCTTCTAGAGCTTTGGGAAAAGTTTGATGAACAAATTTTAAGCATCCCTATGGATTGAATGCCCCCTCCAAAGCTCCTGTTGAAATTCAGTTGCTGTTCTAACAGTGTTGAGAAGTGGCACTTGTAAGACGTGGTTAGGTCATGAAAACTCTGCCTTCATAGATGGATTCATGTCCCAATTGTGAGAGTTGAGTGTGCAGTAAAAGTGAGGTGAGCTCCTCTTTGCTCTCTCATTTGTGTCCTCTTGCCCTTCTACTTTCTTCTGGCTCCACACAACTCAGCAAGAAGCCCTCACTAGACACCGCCCCCTTAATCATGGGTCTTCCAGCCTGTAACGCTGTAAGAAATAAATCTTTCACTTTTATAAATCATCTAGTCTCAGGTATTCTGCTAGAGCAGCAGAAAACAGACTAAGACTGAAACAATCCAGAAACTGGAAATTTTCGTTTGACTTCATCTACTGATGGCATTGGATGATTGATTAGCTTTGCATTTTTTAGTAATTTTTAAACAATTTTTTATTTTGGTACTGGGGTTTGAACTCACAACCTCACGCTTGCCAGGAAGGCATTTATGCCACTGAGCTAAATCCCTGGCCCTGTAGCTTTGCATTCTTGAAGATATAAAACAGTATTTTTTTTACAGTGATCATTAAAAATATCATACAAGTCAAATTATTAGTATACAAATTTCTTTTTTGCTAACTGTGATTTGGAGAAAGATGCTTCACATCACTCAGACTCAGTCTCATTTATAAAAATAGCTGGGAAGTAATAGCACCTACTTTGCAGGTTTGTGGAGAATATGAACTGAGATAAATTATGAATCATCCAGTACTTGTGTATAGAACCTATACATTCAATACTATATATTATACAATTTAAATATTTACAAAGTTGATGAGGACTGATGAAGATGTATAGTCTTACGTAAGTAAAAATATGCTATATCTTTCTGCTGCCATTTTTTAATCTAATGATTTGTTAAATGTTCCAAGTTTCAGGTATAAGCAGTTTAAAATTTTAGTATTGTTTTACTATTTCAGTCAGTGTTTTACTAGAGAAACAGATATAGCACAAGATAGATATACAAATGCATAAGTGATCACAAGACTGGCTTACCGTAGTCAGCCAGAGTTGGATGAGGAAGCACGCAGAGGGGTTCTGCACACTGGAGGCTGAAGGTTTCAATTCAAGGTCTGGAGCTCACTGCAGTGTCCTGGGTATCAAGAGGCTGATGCGTGTGTGATGGAAGGCTGCAGAGTCTATGCCAGAAAGCTGAAGGATCTGAGACAGAAGCCAAAGTGTCTGCACTAGAAGCCAGGAAATGATGTTCAACCTGAAGGTGCAGATTGGCTCTTCTCTGAAGAACAGAAGCAAGTCCATACTTCCTCATTTTCCCTTTTGACTGTCCAGGCCATGAGCTGCCCTAGGGTGAGTCCTCTACACCCTAAATTGTAGGATTGCTGAATTGACTTAGTTAAGTTTCTAAACTTCTCAGGTTGACAATCAACCATTATAGTAGTGAAACTACATCTAGTCTTGGTTATTTTCTCTCGTTGCTGGGACAAAATACTCAATACCTAGAATTAAGGTAGGAAAGGTTTATTTAGCTCACTGTTTGTGGAGGTTTCAATCCATAATCATCTGGCTCCAAGGCAGGGTGGCATGGCACAGAGCAACACTTCAAGGAGGCAGAAGACAGCAAAGCAACAAGAACAAAAGGGATAGAGGAGAACAAGCCTGCCTCTTCTCCCTTATATTATAAACAAGACACCACCTTCCCCGGTTGAGGGCAAAGGTAGCACTCACAATATCTCTGTGCCCTCCTCTTGCAGAGGCTCAGGATTACAAAGTAAGGACCCTGACTCCATGCTGAGTCACTTAGTTAAATTTCTAAACTTCTTGCGTTGACACAGTGTATCAACCATGACATTAGATTTCTTCCTGAAGCTTCAGCATAAATGCTAAAGTTGCTTTTATTTCATTCACATGTCTATTTCTCTTTCCTGTCCATTGCAATACCCCTCATTTATTTATTTTTCTTTTATTGACTGATGGCCTTCTAGGTTTTACCTGTGAGCTCTTAAAATTAATCATATATTTTTGCAACAAAATTTTGGTGGAACTCTCAAACCAGCTTCTTAGAAATGATTTTATATAATCTTGAATTCTGGAATACTGTCAAATAATTCTTATAATTGGTGTTATGGAGAAGGAGCACTAAAAAATGTAAGATATTCCTCAGATGAATATTTCAGTATTAAAGCTTTAAACATCTGGCTATATATTTATGTCATTAAGTTTTTCTTTTTAAAATATGTTCATTTTAAAACTATATGTTTACTTTAATACATAGTAACTGTGCATACTTATGGGGTACAATGTAATTCTTCCATAAACATACATGATATGTGATGGTCTAATTGGAGTAATCTGCATATCCATCACCTCAAACAATTATTATTTCTTTGTGTTGGGAACATTCAAAATCCTGCCAGCTATTTTGAAATACTCAGTTAATTGTTTTCAACCACAGTCATTTTACTGTGTTATAAAAGTATAGAAGTTTTTTTTCCCTCTCCCACCGTACCCATTAAACATCACCTTTCTATTTCTTCCTCTCCTATACCCTTCCTGGGCTTTGGTTTCAAGGGCCACATTTTATCTTTGAAATACAAATAAATATTTGTATTATATCTGGTATTTGCCTTTCTTTGATTGACTTAGTGTAGTATTTTATGGCTCTATCCATGATGCTCATAATGACAGAATTTCATTATTTTTAAAAAAGTTTTATTTTAAAGAGAGTAAAACCAAACAAAATGAAACAGAATAAAACCAATAAAAACAAAACAGTAAGAGAGATACAGGACTTCAAAACAAGATAGTAGCAAATCAACAATGGCTACCACAATGCCTCTTGTTATCTTCAAAGTAACTGTTCATACAATAAGACATAACAAAAGTCAAACAAAACAAAACAAAACAGAATAAAACCAAACCAAATAAAACAAATGAAATGATACAGGACTTCAAAACAAGGTAATAGAAAATTAACAATGGCCACCACCTTCCCTTTTTAGACATTTCCTCCCCTTTCATCTTCACAATATCTATTGCACATTTTGGATCCCACTAACATCTTCAGTTTTTTTCTCTTTACTTTTAAAGAGAATAAAACAGAGCAATAAAACAAATTGAAACATTAATAAGACATTAGGAAATCAAAGGAGGTGTGTGTGTGTGTGTGTGTGTGTGTGTGTCTGTTCTCCCCTCCCCAGCCCACATGCAGGCTGGCTCACAGCCGGGGTTTAGCTTCTTTCCTTGTTCTCCCCATCAGTGGTCTGAGTGGCTCACAGGAGGGGGCTTGGTTTCCATCTTGGCTCTTTCTGATCTGTGCTCCAGAATTTCATTATTTTTAATGACTGAATAATATTCCATTGGTTATATATACTAATTGTCTTCATCCCTTTGTTCACATAGGTTGATTCTGTATCTTGGCTCTTGTGAATAGTGGTACAATGGACAGGTGAGTGTAGATGTTTCTAGACATACTCATTTCAGTACTTTCAGACACGTATCTGGCAGTGGGGTCATTGGATCATATGGTAGACCTATATCTCATTTTGAAATCAATTTACTAGTATTTTATTGAGAATTTCTGTGTTCATCTGTGGTTTCCTTTTCTTGTGTGTATCTTTTTTGTAGTTTTAGCTTCTTGATGTTTCGGTCTGGTAGAATAAGTTTTGCAAGGGTACCCTCTCTTTCATGCTTTGGAATATTTTCAGAAGATTGGCATTCATTTTCCTTTGAAAGATTGGTAAAATCCAGCAGCAAAGCCATCAAGTCCTGGGCTTTTTATTGTGGAAGACTTTTCATGACAGATTCCATCTCAGTACTTGTTATTGGTCTGGTCAGGTTTTGTGTATCTTCATGATACAGTTTTGGTAGGTGATGTGTGTCTAGAAATCCATTTCTTCTGGATTGTGCAATTCGTTTGCTTACAGTTGTTTACAGTAGTATCCGATGATCTTTTTATTTCTGTAGTATCAGTTCTGATGTCTTATTTTTTTATCTCTGATTTTCTTGTTTGAGTTTTTTTCTTTCTTAGTGTGGCTATTTGTCAATTTTGTCTGTCTTCAAAAACTAAGTCTTTGTTGCTTTTCTCTTTTGTACTTTTATCAGTATGTGTTTCTTTTCAAATCTTTGTTATTTTTTCCTTTCACTAATTTTAGTTCTGGTTTGTTCTTGCTTTTTAGTTTCTTGTTAGGATTTTAATTTGAAGTCTATTTTTTATGCAGGAACTTACTGTTGTAACTTCACTTCTCAGTAATACTCTCACTGTATTCTCTAGGTTTTTGAAAAAATTTTTTGTTACTACATGTTTGTAGTACATAATTATTACAGTCTTCATGGGGAGTTGCTACCTGTGCATAACACATCTTAATTTTTTCTTAATCTCCTTCCTCTCTCTTCTCACATTCCTCCATCTTGGGGTTCCTTCCATTTGCAAATGATCTATCTCCTTGTTTCCTAACTTTTATTTTTCTCTTTTTCTCATGGAAGAGAAACCACCCATAAGTTTTTGTGTGCTGTGTTTTTGTTTTTATTTGTTTCAAAAATTTGGAGTATTATTTTAATTTTGAAATTTTTTAATACCTCAGCAAATTTGAGAGAAAAGTATGTATATATATATGCTCCTTACTCAAACTAGGTAAAAATAGCTTGTAGATGTCATAATACCGAAGTACACAACTTCAGCCTTAACCTTGGTTTCTTCATGTGCAAAGCATGAAAGCTGGACATGGTGGTACATGCCTATAATCCCCGCTACTTGGAAAGCTAAAGCAGAAGGATTGTAAATTGAGGCCAGCCTGGATGATTTATCAATATCCTGTCTCAAAATTAAAGTGAAAAACTTTAAAGAGTTTGTGATGTAAGTCAGTAGTAGAGTGTCTGCCTAACATGCACGAGGCCTTAGTACAATTCCCCATATGGCTACACAAAAGAAAGAGAAAAAACAAACAAAAAAAGAAAAAAAATGGAGAGGTGGGTGATAATTGTACATTCTTCATACCATTACTGAGAAGAACATATTTTTAAAAAATACCTGGTCTGTAACTGTTGTTATTACTCTCATAAAATCTGTACTTTTTTTTTAACATTGCAATACCTACAACACTGGTTATAATCATTCACTAATTGCTTTAAGATCCATGAATGTTGCTTTCTGATAACTTTATCACCATTGTGTCCACAGAAGGAAGAATGTGATATGCCTTAGAAACACAATTTTAAAAAAAAACCATGTCAATCCCTATCTATAAGCCATGTTGTATTTACCTTGCTGAATGCTTAAATAGTAATAAATTTTAAGTATTATCAACAGGTAATTTGTGCCCATCACATCAAATATGTTTTATAGCCCCAAAAGGACAAAGTAAAAGCAACATGTAATTCCAGCACCTACAAATAACTACTCACTGTTACTATTTGTCTATATTCTTTTAAACTTTATTAATAAGGAGGCTTTATAAGCATCACTACATGTGTTTATTAAAGTGGAACTTACCTTGTCAAATGCATAAAGCAAATCAAATATCCCTTCTTTGCCCACTATGTGTCCTAAAATTTGCAGTTTGTTTGTTTATGATATGCTGAACTGTAAGCAAACCGCAGATAAAGGGTAAGCATTTTATTTGCCTTGGAATTTTTGGGGGGCTTAATATAGTAGTTACACAATTGGTAATGTCAAGCAAAAATTAGAACTATTGAAAAAACAGCTTCAGAATAATGGCTAGTACTTTGAAAAGGTAACTTGTAACCTGTGACATAACCTTTCCCATGAACTAAGGTCTTGATCTATTTTGCGAACTTGTTTGGAAGAAAGAAAAATTGTGAAGTTTGTACTCCCGAATTATGAGCCCTCTCTTCTTATACCAATCAATTATTTCACTGGGATTTTCACATACTTAAAGATAAAAGATAGTCCTCTTAAAATATGAGATTGTGTTATCCTAAAGCATAATACAGAAGGAATGAATGTAATGGGAAAGTTAATTTAAGTAAAAAAAAGATTGTTATACTTAAAGTTTTCGATGATTATTATTTTAGAGGCACTGGCAACATTTATAAAACTTTCAAATGTAAAATATTTTAGTAGCTTTACTGGGGTTTTCAGCTTGCTATTTAATATGAGTTGGCTTGATTCCTGGAAAGAGGCCTTCTCTCTGTTTATTCCACCCCGCCAGCCCTGGATGTCTCTGAGGACAAACCCTTCCTCCTGTGTTGGCCTCAAAGCTAATCTATATTCTATAATTTTTCCAGTTTTTTGGTAGCTGATGCCTTGGGAATATACCTGCTTTTATTTCTTCTTTTTACAGTAGTTCAAGTCTTCATACAACTTACTGTTCCATCTAAAACTCTTTCTTAGCTTTTATTTCCAGATGTTCTTTTCTCTCCTTTTTGGTATCAATTGTCATTTGATTTGACTTTACCCATCCACATGTTTAGTTGTTCGTGAAGTAACTGGCAACAATGCTTTCTACACCCATTTTTTTTAGATAAATTAAAATATCAGTACATACAAAAGAATGCCATGTATTATGAGACAATAAACAAATATTGAATATGTTTGCTTCAGAAACCTAGCTTTGTTCCAGATTTAGTTGATAGCATTCTAACTTAAAATATGAATTAAACAATGAGATAGATATGGAATGTAATTTGTCTAAAATGTACTTGCCTAAACAACTACTAACTGCTCACAAACAGTAAGACATAGCACGCTCAGGTTGCTTGTGAAGTGTGTGTGTGTGATATAACAATAAATACTTCTAACATTATGCCTGTTAGGAAGCTAACAGAAACATCCTTCCCTAGAACAACTAAAGTTCGGAAACAACATACCTGTTACAGAAATGGAACAGCCTGCATTACAGTTTCTATCTAGATATTCTTCCAAAGCCTCAAGCACTCACAGCTGAGGGCTTGGGGAGGTGATTTAATCATAAGGGTGTGACACTCATCAGTGGATTTGTCCCACATCTTTGATTTCACCTGGAGGAAGTCATGCAGTGAAAGACACGTCACATGTTTTTGCCCCTCATTCAATGCTCTCTCATAGTATTCACATTGGTGTCACTTGGAAGATGAATTTAACAAAGATAGTTTATTCCTTTCCTCTTATCTTCTTTGTGGGTGTCAGTCTGCCCACAGAATATGCCCTCAGCTGCTCGCTGTTGTTCTAGGAGATTAATGATGGAGGTCTGTGTCTCTGTTAATTGCTCCCTGCTAAGACAAAACATCCAACACCCAAAATTAAAGGAGGAAAGGTTTATTTTGACTCAGTTTGTAGAGGGTTCAGTCCGTAGCCAGCTGGCTCCAAGGCAGGTGGCACATGGAGGACAGACACTGAAGAGGAGAAACAGTCCGTGGTGTGCAGGCAGGAAGCACCACGCAGTGAAGCACAGCAAGTCCCCCCTTTCCTCTGATCCCATCCAGGCTACAAGCCTTTTGGGTGGTGCCCCCACACCCAGCATGGGCCTTCCCATTATCCATACCCAGAACTGTGCTAAACCAGTTAGTCGGCTAATCTTGTCCTGAAAACCCTTAATCCCAGTATCACAAACCAGCCACCGCTGAAGAGCCCCAGCTATGAGCCCATAAAGGTTAGGAGGGGGAGACATCCAGATACAAGCCATAACAGTCAGGCCTCGCCTCCATTTGGGCCACTGGACAGGGTCTGGCCGAATCTGTTGAATTCTGGGTCCAGTATCTGAGTCTCTTCTACATGTGTAAATCATCACCTTCTCTAACATGAGCTTGATCAGTGATAAAGTTTAGCTTCATTAGCTTACTCTTACTACTTTCCTCTAATTTCTCAGTTGTTAACAAACCTGAATAGAAATGAGGGTGACGGGCCGGGGATTTAGCTCAGTGGCTTAAGCACCTGCCTGGCAAGCGTGAGGTCATGAGTTCGATCCCCGGTACCAAAAAAAAAAACCAAAAAAACCCAGAAATGAGGGTGACTACTTATTACCTCAGTACCTTAGTACTCTCATCATTTTACAAAAACAAAGCTATTTGGAACATTAAAAATTATGAAGTCTGTCTTCTATTTCACTTGCTTCATCAGATTTCTCAATACCGACATGTTTTTTTTAGTCTAGATTTGTTTTATTCTTTCCTGACACTGTATTTTATATTCTAATTTATGTTTTCTATAGCTCTGTTTGTTTTTTATTATGTGTGCTTTCTACATGCCACTCAAATCTTTCTGTGAAATGATGCTAAGTTTAAATCATATGACAATTCTATGATACATTGACAGATCTGAGAGATGTGGCAGGATATATAAAAAGAAGTTAATTCAAATGATTCAGAATCTCACATAAGTGATTTTAAGAAGCTGGCATCACTGGAGATGGTGAGACAGATGGCAGCTGATGGTTTTTCAAGTGATAAAAGGAAATCTGAATGAAGTATCCAGAAGATGGCGTTCTAGGGAGGAACCTAAGGAAATAAATGAATGAAACAAACTGCTATAGAAGACTGGGTAAAGAGGGGGGAAGGTGGGAGAGGGAGGGAGAGAGACAGAGACAGAGGTAAAGACCAGGAGGAGAGAGAGAGAGAGAGAGAGGGAGGGAGAGAGAGAGAGAGAGAGAGAGAGAGAGGATGAATATCAATATGTAGCTTTGGAGGAATTTCCATAGTTGGTATAATGAAAAAAGTAGAAACAGAAGAAAATGAGAAAACATCAGAAGGACAAGAAAGAGGGAGACCAGGGGAACGAGCTGTTGGTGAAAGCAAATGCTCCATCCAGCCCAGCATGATGGCACACACCTGCAGTCCCAGCACTCTGGAAGACTGAAGCTGGAGGATCACAAGTTTGAATTGACTAGGCAGTTTAGCAACTTAGCCAGGCTGTCTCAAAAATCAAACTAAAAAATGGTTGGGGTTGTAGCTCAGTATGAAACGCCTGGGTTCAACCTTTACTACTGGGGAAAAAAAGGTCAATGTTCATGTTTGAAAAACCATACACAGACACAAAAATGTTTCAAGAGAATAAGAAGTTCTTTGAATCATTTAACTTACTTATTGTTAAGTTGCAAATTCCTATTCCTATTCCAAAAACGTTTATACAGCACTGAGCATACCATCTAACTTGTGCTTTGCACGTGATTAGCATCAATAAAGGATTTGATGGGCAGATCTAGGTAGCTGGTATGTTGTGGAAGGCTGGTTCCTAGCCAGGTCTGTCCCTAAACCCAAGGGCTGACTGAATGTATTGAGTGTGGGTGGGTGTGTCAGCCGGAGTGTCTGAGCAGGGAATGTATAGTCAAGCTGACTGTTCTCCCTGGTGACTAGATATGTCATTAAGTCTGTGCCATGCACATTCATACTAGGAACTCTGCCTTTCCCAGACACATTACTCAGTTTGTTTAGCGAACATTACTTTGACTTTAGTCTGGGAGAGATGTGCCTGCAGCCAGTTGTTTTGTGCGCATGTGCGCGAACACACACACAAAGTGGGTGGGAGCTGGGTGACTGGAATAGCTGCTCTATACATGGTCCTTGGACTGAGCGCCTGCTTTCTACCCCCTTCCCTTCCCTCTCTGATTCCAAGTTTGCAGTCAGTGTCTCTGGAGCTGTGCTCAAAAGCATGATTTCTTTCCTTGCAACCTTCTCCTTTCCTCACTGCAGCCTTCCCTGTGTCCACTTTTGGGGTGCTGGAGATTGAACCCAAGAGCCCCCCACGATAGGCAAGCGTGCCACCATTGAGGCGTTCTCAGCAGCAGCCTTCTTCCACCATCTCCATTTCCATCTGTGCAATTCTGCCTGCTTTCCAGCTTCAGAAACCACCCAAATCCTTGTTCTGTCAACGACAACTCCTTCCTCTTGGGGCTGGTATGAATTTACGTTCCTTTTTTTGTTTTAAGTTATTGTCATAATCATTGTATCTTTGGTAGGAGATGTTATAAATATATGTATGTTATCTACCGTCTTGAATTGGGAGTCAGTTCTCAATTTAAGTTGCTAAGATTTCCACTGTATTATTATTTTCTTTGTGGACATTTCTCAGATTGCATTTCTGGTATATAAATTGAGATGATAAATATGTTTTATCATAAACATCATTGTCTGTAAAGACTCAACAGGGCTTCTGATCAGCAAGAAGCTATGATACTAAGCTGATTTCATACAATTTGAGGCAAAAACAAGAAATTTGATATTTTACATTTCTAACACAGCTATCATACAAGAAAATGTATTATTAATGTCAAGAACTCCATCAGATTGCCCAAATATTTGTCAAAAAGAAGCTATTTCTGTGTAGTATGGTAGGCCCTGTACTTTGGTGAAGAACATAGATACCTTCTCTCATGGCATCCATAGACTAGTGGGAGAGAAAGACATGAAAGACACACAAGAATAGACAAAACTGTGATAAGCCCTTTAAAGGAAAAGTATAGGTTCCTAGGAGGAAGAATAGAGGATGCTTCATTTAGTTTGAAGAGTTAGGGAAAATCCTTTTTAGGGAAGTGACGTTTAAGCCTAAGAGAGTGTATCAGCAGGACAGCAGAGGGAAACTGAAGTGTGTGGGCTGAGGGCTGGGCCTAGAGTGATGGCAGCGTAGCCCAAGACGAGACTGGAGAAGCGAGCAGAGAATAGCTCAGAACCGCGCAGGGTCTTGGCCTGTGTTCTAAGAGCTTTCTAAAGGTTTAACTATTGGTGTTGACCTCATCTTGTCTGCAGTATTTACTTATGTATTTATGTACTTATTTATTTATTTACTTACAGACCCTGAGCTCTGGTCTGGACTTTTAAACATTTTGTAGAGAACAAATCTGTAGGTAGGTGGTGTTCCTGCAATTGTGTTAGTGAGAAAAGATGGCAGCCTGAGTAGAATGTGGTGATGTCCACACAAGAGATGGATACCATTTTATTTATTTACGTTTGGTTTTTGTTTTTCATGAGTACATATTTGCATCACATAGTGATTCCATTCCTTTTTATTTTTATTTATTTATTTTTTTGTCCTTTCCAATACAGGGACTTGCTGTGCAGTTCAGGCTGGCCTTAAACTCACTTTGTAGCCAGACTGGTCTTGAACTTGCAAGGATCCTCCTGCTTCGGCCTCCTGAGTGCTGGGATTACAGGTGTGTGCACCACACCCAGCTAGTGATTCCATTCTTTGTGGGGAGTTGCTACAGGTACATAACACAAATCAAATGTTTTTTCATCTCCTTTCTCTCCTCTGTCTTTTCCTTCTCTCCATTTTTTAATCCACTTCTCATTTGCAGATGATCACTTTCCTATTTCTTATTATCTTTGATTTTGCTCTTTATTTACAGTAGAGTTTCTCATATAAGAGAAACTATGTGATACTTAAGCTTCTATGCCTCATTTATTCCACTTAATTTATGGCTTCAGTGTGAATACATTTTCCTACCAATGACTCAAGTTTATCATTTATTTACTTATTTATTTTTTGAGATGGGGGTCTCATTATATAGCTCAGGCTAGGTTTAAATTCACTATGGAGCCCAGGCTGTCTTCCAACTTGCAGCAATCTTCCTGCCTCAGCTTCCTGAGTGTTCAAATTACAGGCCTGTGCCACCACACCTGGCTGAGTTTATCCTTCTTTATGTTAGAGTAGTGCTATATTATGTATAGATACCGTGTTGTCTTTATCCATTCATCTGTTAGTGTATATAAGCATCTTCCAGGATTTAATTATTATGAATTGTGCTGCTATAAACATGGGTATTCATGTATCACCATAATATGATGTCTTTAACTCTTTGAGGGAAATATTTGGAAGGGGAATAGCTAGAAAAAATGGAATTTCTAATTTTAGTTTTCAGAGGAATCTCCATAACAGTTATTTCTATAGTGGTGTTAGTTTACATTCCCACCAACAATGTAGAAAAGTTCCTTTTTCCCCACAGCCTTACCAGCATTTGTTATTATTTAATTTCTTGGTAATAGCCATTCTTTCTGGAGTAGGATGGAGTCTCAGTATTGGTTTTGTTTTTTTGCATTTCTCTAATGGCCATTGATGTTGAACATAATTCATGTACTTATTGGCCATATATACTTTTTTTGAAGTGTCTATTCACTTAGCTTGCAATTTTTTTGGTCGTTTAGTTTGGGAGGTCTAACTTTTGAGTTCTTTATATATTCTAGATATTATTCTTCTGTCTGAGGACTAATTAAGCTAGCAATTTTTTTTCCTATTCTGTAGGTTGTCTTTTCACTTTGTTGGATGTCTCTTTTGCTGTGCAGAAGGTTTTACAACTTGATACAATCCCATTTGTTAATTTGTGGTACTATTGCCTCTATGTGTGTGTGTGTGTGTACGTGTGTGTGTGCACATGCGTGCACACACGCATGCACTGAAGCTTGCAGATTGATTATGGGAAGAATTTGTTGCTAGTTATGGAGACCTCTTTAGTTAATATCTGCTTTTCGTTGATATTGTCTGGCTGTGGCTAACTATAGGCCTTTTCCTCTATCTCAGAATCTCACCTCAGTTTATTAGGAAGAAGATTGCAGTGTATTTGTGTCAGTACACAGTTCTCCAGCAATTTTCCATGGTGCTGTTAATGACACCAAGACAATCCAGATAGTTGCATGCAGAGAAAACCAGTTGATGGCAACAACTATGCCACCATGGCTATAATAGTAAAATCAGCTAAATAAATAAAATCACAAAAATAATAGCACCAAAGACAAACTTGGTATTGATATATGTAAAGAACCAATAATGTATCACCTTAATCACAGAAAAGAGATCAATAATTATACTATTATCAATCATTAAGACATACCAAACATTGACCTACAGTAAGTATCTACTGAGTGGAACAACTTTACTTCCACTAATAATAGAACAGTATCAGCAATAATAGCATAGAGCTAATTATCTAAAGATTCATAAAGCTTAATGGTTATACCAGTAAAGACAGAGGGGGTGGGAGCCAGAGAATGAGAAAAGTAAAATTTGAAATATTAATCAGTGGAAGATGAGAGGGAGGGGAGAAAAATGAGATAAAGGATGTTATTGTAGAGTAAAAAAGAAATATAGTATTAGAAGCAGTAACATAAAGAATGAACAAAATGAAGAAGCAGAAGGAAGTCCAGAGATTAAAGTAAAGAAAAAAAGAGTAAGAAGAGAAAAAAGTTAAAAGGAGAAAAGCAATAATAAAAAAATTAAAAATCTCACTCTCCCTCCAAAAAAAGAACAATGAAAGAAGGAGGGGGAAAAACAAAGTAAAAAAAATTCCTGTTTTTGAATGAAATGGTTTTTTGGCTAGGATCTACAGTCTTGGAATCTGCCAATCACAATTTTCTCTGCCTAGCTCTATAGCCTGTGGGGTTCTGATCTTCTGTTCCTGCTCCAGGGGCCCCTCTGCCCATACATCCCAGACTATGGCAACCGTTCAAGCTGAGGTGTGCCCTTGCTCACAATGGTGAATGGGGAAGGCAGTCAGCCTGCTTGTCTACGCTAGATGTAGGCAGAAGGGCAGGGGTTCACGCAGATCGTTGGACTTAATGCCAACACTTTCAGATCCAGCATCCTCTGAAAACCGCTCTTCCTTGCCTTACTTTCTCATTAGAGAGGCCAAGGCTTTGTATCTTTCCTGGCCTGAGCTTAAACTTCTCAGGGGGTCTTTGACTAGCTTGTACTCTCCCTGTAGCTGTCTGTCACCCAGTCACTGTAGGAAAGGGTGACATTGGAAACCTTGAAATACAGTTGCTCTGTTATTATTCGGTGGCTCACTCTTAAACAACCCCTTCCCCAAATGAAGCCTGATTAAACACTCTGGCAAAAGGACAGGTGCTGCTCTGGCTTTCTTCTGTAGCTCTAACCTGTCATGAAAAAGGCACTTTCATAGTAAAATCCCATGGTGACTTTCTAGTTTACAACTGCCATGAGTTCTTCTTAGCACTAGTGCCACTGCACAGGTCTGTTGTCAGTTAAGCTGCTGATTCGCAGGGCTTAGCTTCTCCCCTCCCCTCTGGGCATTGGCCTCATCCAAGCTCAGGTTAGTAGGTTAGTTGGCATCTCTGCTTCCTGGTGCTGAAGGGAAACAAAACACAGATTGGAGATGGTGATGGCCGTACCCAGCATGCAGGACCCATGGGTAGAGTCAGCTGTGGTGAACATCATGCAGAGACAGGTTTGGGTGTGGGCTGGTGTCTTAGTTACTTTTTACTCATTGTTGAGACAAAATACCTGACAGCCAAAATGAAGTAAGGAAAGGTTTATTTCTTACAGTTCTTGGAGGTTTCAGTCCATACTCAGTTGGCTCCAAGGCAGGGTGGCATGGTGGGGCCTCAGTTCATGGTGGTTGCAAACAGCAAGGCAGAAACCAGCAAGAGAGAGAGACACGCTTTCTTCCTGCCATTACATCACATCCTGGCTCCACCCCTAGACAATCCAAGGACTAGACAATGAACCAATCATAAATGCATAATGCAAAGGCATGAGGCTTGGGGGCCACTGACATAAACCATGACAGCTGGGTTCCTCCAATACATTTTAGGCTTATATTTATGTTAAATTGGTGGGAGTTAGTGATGGTTGTGGTATGTTTGGGAAGGGGAGTTGTCACAGATGACTTCTAGGCTTCTGATTTTTGGCAGCTAGTCAGATTGAGGTGCCATTTACTGAGACGAAGAAAATTAAGAATGACTGGAGGAAAAAAATTAAAAGTTTGGCTTCTAATTTTTACTTGTTAGGGTAACAAATCCAAGTAAAAATGTCAAGTACATAGTTGGATGTGTGGATCTGGATCTGAGAAAAGAGATCTTGGCTAGAGATAGAGATTTGTGAATCATCTCCCCATAGATATTATTTAATGCCACAGGCATGGAAGACATCACGAGAGAGAAGAGGAAATAAGGATCAAGTCTAAGCTCTAAGAAGCCTCCACATTTAGAGGTTGGATAAAGGAGGAGAAACTTACCTGAGAATTTGAAAATATCAGAGAGGTAGAAGGAAAACCAGGAGAGAGTTGGCATCAATGTTTGTAAGAGAAGAGAATATATCAAGAAGGGAGAAATATATGAAAATTCCCATAAGATACTCCAAGAGGATTTTTCTAGATTGGATGTTACACCTGGTCTGAAACAGAAATAAAAGTACATCTTAGCATCAGGCAGAAAGGTTGGTCGGTCAGCAGCGTGCTTGTCACTGGTAGGCGAGGGAATGAGGAAAGAAAACCCGCCAAAGGGAATTGGCTTGTCCAATTCCCTTTGAGAAATGCCTTTTCTCTTTAACCATCTTTGAATTACAATTTCGTGTTAATGCGTTACTGGAAAAATTGCTGTGAAGGCAACAACATTGGAAAATTTCTTTGACAGCCATTTCTTCTATTCCTATTTAGCTAGCATGCTTTGAATCTAGGATATCAGGCCAAGAACAACAGGAACAGCTGATACAAGTAGTTTTGGGAAAAGATAGATAGTTTTATTGTTTACATCTATAGATAAAATTGTATGGTAGGATTTTTAAAGTATTTATACATTCTGGCATGACTAAATCTAGCTATTTAACATACACTCTCTTAACATAGTTATCATGTTTGTGGTGAGAAAACTTTATTCCCACTGTCTTAGCAGTTTTGAAGAGTATGATACAGTCCTGTACTTCATAGTAATGTTCTAGTCAGTAGTGGACCAAGTATAGATGGTGGCCCCATAAGATTTTATGGCTGGTGATGACATAGCCGTCTTAATTTGTGTAAGTGGTGTTTGCATCACCACAAAATTGTCTATAGTACTTCTGAGGATGTATCCCTGTCTTTAAGGAGGCATGATTGTGTGTTAGCTATAGTTATGTCATACAGTAGAGCTCTTGAACCCTCGCCTGTTGTCTAACTGAAATTTTGCATCTTTAGATGAGCATTTCCCCACCCCTCACCCCTAATCATAGCCCCTGGTAACCACTTTTTACTGTCTATTTTTATGGGATCAGCTTTCTTAGAGTTCACATATGAGTGAGATCTATGGTGTTTGTTTCTCTATGCCTGATTTCTTTCTCTTACATCTGCACAGGTTTACCCATGAAGTTGCAGTAAATAAGACTTCATTCTTTTTAATGTCTGAATAGTATTCCATTGTACAGAGTCTGCCAAAAAATGTATATACACCTCAGGAAAAGAAAACATAGTATTTTTTTAAAAAACAGATGGTGTTACACTTGTATGGCAGACCATAGAGCGGTGTCATACATCTCAGAAAGCCCATTACCCTGTTGGCCCTTGGAGAAGAAATTGATGCATGATCAGCAATGTCAATGACCAAAGTTACCTAAGCAGTAGTTTGTCATACTAATCAATATCTGGAAGCTGATGTTCACCACTTTGAGCACCTCTTGTAATTATAGAGGCCAAAGTAACTTATATTAATCTCATGATATCTAATACATGTACTATTAACATATTTAGAGAGGTTTTTGTTTTCCTGCAATGTGTACACATTTTTTTTTTGCTGGACTCTGTACAGTTTTGTTTATTCATCCACTCAGTGCTTTGGTTGATTCCATGTCTTAGTTGTCACAAACAATGCTACAATAAACATTAGGCAGGGAATATTTCTTCAATATACTGATTTCGTTTCTCTTGGACATATATCCAGCAGGGAAATTGTGAGATTAGATGGTGGTTCTATTTATAATATTTTTGGTGGGAACTCCAAGCTGTGTTCTATTAAGAAAGTCCATTCTGAATGCAAGTTTTCTGGCTCATTAAAAATACTGTGATAAGAACTCATGTCTTTAACTGTATAGAACGGAACAGGAATTGAAAAGTAAATGTCAACTGCTGTCACGTCTCCCCTCCATCACCTGCTGCCAGGTTAACACACTTAAGAACATGAGGTCATAAAGTATTGGGACCATTTTTTGCATGCATGCAATTTTTCAAATAAGTACTATAACTAAAGATGACATTTTTATGTGTTTGAAGTTTTTCAGGTATGAGAGAAAATATTAGGTCAAACTGCATGAAATCATCATGTCTTTTGTTAAAAAAAACAGAGATCACACACAGGCAATTCTATACTTAACAGTGTATTCCAGAAGTGTCTCTTTATTGTTGTTCAGATAATCTTTCTTAGTTACTGTGAGCTATGGCAAATTAACTGACTTTAAGTTTCATTTTACTTTCCAACACTAGAATAGAACTTTAAAATTTTGTCTTCTTAGGGACTGTTAAGTGGCTCCAGACAGCTCCAAGGATGGTACTTAATACTTCAGCTGGAATACAGTGGGACATTTTCAAATTCTACTTCTTTCTAGTCATTTTCTTATACCCGGATTATAGATGGATGGGACTTCATAAAAGCTAATAGTGTGCTCAGAGCTATTTTCCAGTATGTTCCGAGGGGTGAAAGAAGCAGCTTGGAAAGGTTCCCTTGTCTGCCTTGAAGGATACTAGCTATGCTTTTATTACCCTTCTCAGACCAGATGGTCTTTAGCTACTTTATGAAGAATTTCATAAGAGCCAATTTCCCGTGCTTAATGGTGTTCTCCTAGAAGGTCCTTCGTTCTTGGACAGAATCAGTTGTCACATAACTGAATTTATTTCTAAACTTGACTGAAGCTAGGATTGTTTTTATGGCTGAAGGGTTAGTTGATAGGTTAGTAATTTTTTATCATGAGTAGATTCAAAATTCACTGGATTAGATATAGGCTTTTGGGTATGCATGTGTTACATATGAAAATGTTCCATTTTATTATTTCTGTAAAAAGTAAGAGGTATTGCAATTCATAGACTTCGAGTTATTTTTTACTTGTGGGCATATGTTTTAAATTTGAAAGGCTGTCATGGAGAAATAAACTGAAATCAAAGTGGGCAAGAATCTATTAGTTCCTCAATCTTATTGTAGGCATAACATTTGGAAAAACATTGATTTAGAGTCTTTGGACTTCTCTACAATCCATGGACTTTAAAATGATGTTCATAGTTGTATTTTCTTAAAGCAGTATATCTAATATTTTTGAAAGATTAAGAAATGATAGAGAAGAATAAATAAAATCAAATGATAGTGTTACCTACAAGAAATAAATCCTATTAATACATTTACATGTTTTGTTTCGACATATGTAATAGAATGTGACTATTGTTTTTAGTTTTTCTTTGGTTGGTGATGGAAAACAGTGTACATTTTTTTTTTTTTTTGGAGGGAGTTGACAATTAAACTTTTTCTGCACTCCAGGAACCAGAGACTATTTTAAAAGATACTTTGTTAAAGGTCTAACTTAGGGTTTAATAGGGCTTCTGGGTCTGTAATAAATGATTCAGAGGAAAGTAAGTTTTGGAGAAGAAAGGAGTAATGTTGGAGGAAGCTGGAAGAAAATAAGATGGGCAGTGAATACGACCCATGGAACAGGGGTAGAAAAATGAAAATAATAGCAGTATATTTGGTAAGATGGGAACTGATTGCAGAAAGTTTGTTCAAGAGAAGTTTCAGTTCCTAGGAAATGCCAGGTGAGCAGAGTTCACAACGGGACTATGCATTAATTTATTCCTTTTTATTTATTTATTATTTATTTATTTAGGTACCAGGGATTGAACTCATAACTTCATGCTTACCAGGAAGGTGCTTATGTTGCTGAGCTAAATCCATGGCCCCTGCGCATTAATTTACCAGGACGTTGCTGGGATTGAGTCACTGCCCATTGTTAGTCAGCCTCTCCTGGCCTCCCTCATCCCACGGCAAGGACTTAATCTCTTGCTGTCTCCAGTAGGACCAGAGAGAAGCTTGTGTGTCACTCACTCACTGACCAACAGAAATACTCTTGCCCTTGCCGCAGGACTTTCCTTGGCCGCTGTTTATGTGCCTCATGTGGTACTTTCTCCAAGAATGGCATGGCAACCTGTCTTTCCCCCTTCTCCCCCCCCCCCCCCCTTGACTTTCTCCTTCCCTCCTCCCACGTCTCTAGTGCTCAGGATCAAACCCAGGGCCTCTCATGTGTTAGGCAAGTGCTCTACACAGAGCTACACCCCAGCACTCTGGGAATCTCTTACTTTTGTTTCTCCTAGAAGTAAGAGATGCACAAGCAATATATTCGGGAAGGTGGAGCAGGGAAAGACATCAACCAGCAAAGAACTCACATGCAAGCATGTTTCTGGAACTCACACAAGAGCTTCAGTGCAGCGTGCATAACACAAGCTTCAGCATAGCCTCCCATGGTGAAAAGAGAGTATTAAAACCCCAATGCCTTTTTTTTCTTTTGTCTTTTTGAGACAAGGTCTTGCTTTGTAGTTCAGGCTGGCCTTTAGCTCATTTTGTAACCTAGGCTGGTCTTGAACTTGCAATGATCTCTTGCCTCAGCTTTCCGAGTGCTGGGATTCCAGGCTTGCGCCACCATGCCCAGTTCCCAGTTCCTTTTTGTCACTGATTAAATGTTGCTCCTAGGAATCTTTAATTCTCCAGCACTTTTAACCTTCCATGTGTGGGAACAGAGGCTCTGGCGACCAGAGAGAGCCATCAGACAAGTAGAAGTCAGCTTTGTGACTGTAGGTAAATTTGAGAGTACATGGGTAGGGACTGGCACCTGTGCAGTCTGACCCTTGCACTGCTGAGATGCATTCAGCACACTGTTTCCCTTCTGTCAGTGATTCTTTAAGAGAGTGGCCACCTTGACGCCCCCACATACATTCAATTATTTTCTTCAACAGATATTCTGTTGAGCCCCTGAGTTCCAGAAGCCCTTTTTCCTATCCTTATTACCTACAAGAAATTCTATCTGCCCATGAGGGTCAGTTACTCTTGCCACCGCAGAAACTCTTTGTTTGCTGGTCTCTTAGCATGAATAATAAAAGTGATTGGGAGAGAGTTGAAGAGCAGACGCTCACTTTACCCTTTACAGCGGTTCCTCTCACTTAGGAACCAGTTCAGCTGACCCTGAATTTACAGGAGCAAGAAGCGCAATCTTTTCAAATAATCTACTGGGATTAATGCTGAAAGAGGTCACTCATAGTCTTACCCCTTAGTTCCTGGACTCACCTTAATTCTAGGAATTGAGACTTAACAATAGATAATAGCCACTGATTAAAGGTCTATGCTACACTCCAACCTTGTAGGATGTCACCCTGAGCTGGCACCTCAGCTCTGACTGTGCACTTTGTGACTGCACACTCATTGTCACACATCTATCACCATGAAGTGCCTATGCCAGTGATGGCGAATATTTTAGAGTTTTCAGTGATAGAAATGGCATGCATGTCATAGGTTCGCCGTTACTTACCTACACAGGGTTATGCAGAAACTTGTTCCAAAAAGACAGATACTCTGTGGGCTCCCGGATGGTGGTGTTAGCTGAAGCACTGTAAGCAGGGAAGGCAAATTCATCCCTGTGTAGGTATCAACCTCAGAAAAGAAAAATTGATGGTCCCTTCTGAAGTAGAAGAAATCTAAAGTAATCAAACCACCACCATCAATCAATTGGTCTCTTGAAAGAATGAGACTGTGATGTACAGAAGTTTTGGTTTCTGTTGTGGGCAAGTTGAACATTTGACAGTGGCAGGAGCTGGGTCAGTTACCGTGAGATGGAGCCAGTGCTGTTGGGTCCGTGCAGAGAATTCAGCACCGCCAGATGATTATTTCCTTCATCCCCTGTTACTTAAACCTTGAGACGTCTTTTTGTTTTTGGAGCTGGAGGGAGTTATTAGGTATCAAACCCAGGGCCTTCACACTGAGCTAAATCCCCAGCCTGTCTTTTCATTTGCCTTTAAAATTTGAGACAGGGGATCCCTAAATTGCTGGGTTTCCCAGGTTGGGCTAAAACTTGTGATCTTCCTGCTTCAGCTTCCCCTAGTGCTGGAGTGACAATGTGTGCCACTGCCCCTAGCTCTTTGAGATATTTTGATGACATAACCTGGATGGTCTCCACTGAACAAATTATTTTGTTTACCTGGTTGTTTAAATCCTCTTTTAAAGCAAATACTTTCCTGGGAGGTTTTTTTTTTTTTTAACACAAGATCTGTGTACATTTTGCCATCTCTCATCGGATTACCTTCATCCTCCTTCCCCAGACCTCTGTATCTCCGGGCTTTGATTTTCCAGTCTCACTCTCTCCCCAGGAACCTACTGGCTAATGCCCAAGACACCAAGCTGATCTCACCTTAGGCCGCTCTCTGCCCTAGCTGATAGCAGGTATACTATTAGCAGTTGGAAGGTGATCCCTCATCCGTGTCTTTAAGATTATCGCTGGGGAGGGTTACAGAGCAGCAGCTGTCCATTTTGTGCTTTTTTTTTTTCTTTCCATTTTGTGCTTGAACCAACAGCTGTTCCATTCATGAGCCAACTCAGAGATTTTGCTTTCATTATCAATCTCGGAGAATCCATGGAGGCTATGGGTTCAAGAACAGGTGTCTGTCCACACAGATCTCTGAGCTACCTCTTCAAAACAAGCTTTCCTTTGTTTATTTACACCATCCAAACCTGAATGTATTATTTCCTTGGTATGATGGACTGCCACTATGAACACCTGAACTTACAGTTTGTGGCCTTAGCTGATACTACTCATGAGAGGGCCAGTTTTTGTGAGGGGTCGTAGCTTGTTAGATACTACTTTTGGAAGGGTGAATCATTCTCTGCTATGAAATTCTTCCTTGCTCCAGAATCTAGGAGTTTAGCATTGTAAGTATTCATAGGGCTTGCAAGAGACTATCATAGAGCAGAGCTCCATGTGGTCTGCTAGGTAATGGATCGCAGGTGGCAGGGTAGCTATTACCATAGTCTGAATCTGTGGCAATCTTCTTTTGCCTTAGGCTTTACTTGAAAGTGGTAGTTTTCCCAGTTATCTGATAAACAAGTTGGTGTAATATCTCTAAGTAATGTATGGTATGTATTATCTCCAAAATCCAAAGGAGCTTAGCCAACAGCCAAATGTATCTGACATAGTTATGCATTCAAGGACTGGAAATATGGCCACAAAAAGATTTATGGCCTATAAAATAACTTTGTTTAGACATCCACTAATCACCTTGCTAAAGTGGGCTCCCCTTCTAGCCATGGGCCTAGGATGGTGCTTTGGGTCTCTTAGCAGTATTAACTCAAACTCTGCAGCCAGCAGTTCTCAAATAGTCTGGAAAGTGTCTATTTTAATGAGTAGCCACTGATTCTCTTGCAGAATTAGAGAAATTGCTACTACTATGCTTACTGTAGTGTCACAGTGTCCTTCTTTAAGGACTTGGAGAATCTCCTTCCATTGGTGAACTTTTGGTGTGAGTTAGCTCAGGTCTGGAAACTATCTTACCTCGAGGAACCTATTCGCTACTGCCACACATCCTTGTGGACCAGGGTTCTTTGAAGCCATTTTAGCCATCTTGCTGTTATGGTTATTACATCTACCTTGCTTCTGATGAGTGAGCATTGCCACCTGTCTGATGCAATTCCAGAATCTCATTAACCTCACCCATAGAGGGAGCCCAGGTGCACAGCATCAACTCTATCATCAATTCTGGCTTATAGAGAACAACTAACTTTGAACAGTTCAAGCCCACATACCCTTCACTAGCATTCTTTACTTGTTTCTCTGGTCTCCTGAGGCATATAAGTAGAGGACTGGATCTGTGATGTTATATAATGCATACAATTCCAGTATGTCCACAGTTTTGAGCCTCGACTCCTTCCCCAATCCTCTGTTCCGAGGTTGTTCTGGGACTCCCTCTCATTTACTGCAGAAGCATCTTCCCCCACTAGCTTCAAGGAGTGATTATGGAAGGGTATTAGGATTAATTTCAGGTTCTTGTTATAATGCTCAATCTCACTACACAGGAGTTTAAAAATATTCATTTTCAGACATTATATCCCACCTTCTTTCATTCAGCACTATCAAGATCCGTTCTCAGGCGTGTTCTCCTAGTTGCTTCTATTACTTAGCAGGCAGATCTGGCATATTAGTGAGATAGAAAATGCTTTTCCTCCAGTAGTCGGGACTCTAGTGGGAGGAATCATGCTGAGACTTAATGTTAGTTATTGGGTGGAAGCAGTCAAGGAAGGGAGGGTAACTCTTGGGGAGGCCAGCGTTGTCCACCACAGATGAGGATTCAGTGGGATCAGCAGACAGGAGAAAGCTGCTATCTTCCAGCAATGGTACTGGACAACACCTGCTGGCTTGGAGGTTTTGGGGAAACTGGAGATCATGCTCCAGTCCTGCTCCTTTGCTACCAAGGGACATTTGTGGACTTGCTGAGATTCTGAATCCAACATTGTATCATAATTTCTAATATCCCTTTCAGGATCAGAAAGTGGTATGCAGCAGTTGAACTTTCTGATGGAAGAATTAAGGATCCACAAATACCATCATAGAAGGTTTCTTTTCTGTGTTTGTAATGTGCTTTGGTTGGCAAATCTGAGCCTCCGTGTTTTTCCTTTAATGTTAATTAGCATTAGTTAACTGACCGACACATCTTACAGTCCTTATAGTCTCTTTAATTCTATAAATACTACACGTACTTTTGTGCTCCTTCTTCCATCTCAGTCCCATCCGAATGCATCACAGTTGAGGGTCTTGATAATTATGAGGCCTCAGCTATTCAACCTCAGAATCCATTTTAGGGCCATTCAGTTACCAGTGATCTCTCTATAGGTTTCTACAGAATCAAATCACAAGACAGAGATTTGGAGCTACTAGCTTTTGTGATGATCTCAGAAAATCCCTATAAAGTTCAATTATCAAGAGAGCTCTGTGAATAGCTGAAGTTTAATTCTGTGGAGGGAAACAGAGCCAGTATACAACATGTGTCTTGGAGTTATATCCCTGGAAAGGTGAAAAAGATACAGTATTTACATGATGACTGTAAGTCATTAGGTGATGACTATTTTTTTTTTTTTAACTATTTTCTTTTTTGGTACCAGGAACCGAACTCAGGGCCTCACGTTTGCCAGGCAGGCGCTGCACCGCTGAGCTACATCCCTGGCCCTAGGTGATGACTATTAAGCATGAGGGGTTTTATTTTATTTTATTTTATTTTATTTTATATTTTTGAAACTACAAACCAACTCAGGGCCTCATGGTTCCCAGGCAGGTGCCCTGCCACTCAGGAAGGTTTTAGCTATTGGGCACTTCCCAGCTGCTCTGGGTGTAGAGCACAGCAGCCTGTTTGCAAGACAGAGAAAACTCTCAGGCCACTGGAGGTTAAGCAGTGGAACCTGCGATTGCAAGACCTGATGAGACAAAGCAGGACGGTTGCAGGGGCTACTCCGGGACCCAGCAACCTAAGATAGAGTCCTTGGAGCCATATGGATTTGTGACTCTCAGCACTTGAGGGGTACTTGGGCTCAGTGTGTCTGAGAACCCCAAGCTGGGACATCACTAGACTATATCATATGCCTCTATGCATAGTTTTGGATCCTTTTTCCACTTAACGCTAGATATGGTAAGTATGTTCAGATGACTTCAGATTTAATAAAAGTATGTTTTTAAGTGCCATAAGAAGTGTTTTCTTTAAATTACCAAGCAAGTTATATTCTTGTATGGATTACATATTGAAAAGCTTCAAAAATGTCCTTTTATGGCTGTGTGCAGGTGTAATTTTGCATCCGTACACTTACAGTGTGTCTAGTGTTTAAAAGATGCAAAATGGAAACCAAAGCCCGGATTTAGCGTGTCTGTAATTTCCTGTGGAGGAGAGCTCCCGTCAGCACCTTGCTGCTGTTTTTGCTCTCTTACTTGCAGCAGAGAGCCACTGGTGTAAGAGTGGTCCTGCTGAACTGATTGCTTGCCACAGTGGACCTTGATTGCTTATAAGGAGTAGTGCTTAAGAAATAATTGCTTTGGGAGATCTCAAAGCACTCAGACCTAACATATTCTTCTGGCATGTTCTGAAGTAGTCACAGGATCCAAGACTGAGGTACCAAAATATTGATTGAAAATACTCGAAAGTAAAAAGTGTATGTATGGCTAGGGCAGGATCAAGAAAGGTACAACTTTCGTGATCCTAAATATGCACCAAATGACACCGTCATCAGGTGTGTGTGAATGGGAGTTTTTCATTTCTCGAAAGTGGAATGTGGGTTGCTAGATAGTTATTGATAAGGAGGGGAAGGATTGTAGGATGAAATATGCACAGCATTGATGGCATTGTAGAACCCTTAAAAGTTTAATTTTTTAAAAAAGAAAACCAATGAAAAGAGATTTCCATAATGTACATGAGGCAGCATTGTGCCTGTATATATGTCGAATGTGCTAGACTCAGAAGGAGCAAGCATAAAATGTTGTCTTTGCTTTACAAATGATTGCCATACAGGTCCAGTGACTTCCTTTTCTTTTTTTTTTTTAATAATTTTATTTAAAGAGAAAAAACAAAACAAAACAGAATAAAGGGTAGCAACAATACAGTATTCCAAGGAAAAAAGGAAAAGAACAACAACAAAAAAACCTAAGAAATTATTGCTTGACAAATTACATACTGACTTCTTGGAAATAGTTGTTCAATTTACAAAGTTAAAACATGTAAAGTAGACATTCAAACAGTGAGACTGTTAACAGTTCTGCT
>PVJX010020275.1:0-33573 GCA_004027295.1 Dolichotis patagonum | reverse complement strand
ATTCCCAGACCCTTTTCTTGTTGTTTAAGGCTCCTCTAGAGGGCGCAGGCTAGGAGCTTTAGCCCTCTTCAATAGGTTATCAGAGATTAGAGTTCACCCATGGGCAGTGTGCGCTAGCTCCTCCCTTCTGGGCCAGTCAACCTTTGCAGGCCTTCACTGCATCAGTGTGCACTGATCTCAGGGAAGTAACTGGGTCCCCACCAGGGGCGTGGCCTAGTCCAAGCAGATTCCACCAATCTGCTCGGCGAGGGGAGTAACCAGCTGAAGCCACTTCCTTATGGAGTTAGGGCCCTCCTGCCCAAATCCAACATGTCGTCCAGTTGGTTTCCCCTTTCCTGTGAGAGGGTCTTATTCCCATCACTCACCCCAAGAACTGCTGGACTGCCCAACCTCGGACTTCAGCGCGGCTGCGGTGGGAATTCACGGTGCCTCTGGGTGGGTCGTGTGCAGAGCCGGTCCCGGCGAGCTGCACGCCCCGGCTGTTCAGCTCCTCGCTCCGGTGGCTCAAGCCAGTAGCTTTGGCGCGGATCGCTTGTTCAGGTCGAGCAGAATTCAGGCGTCTCGAGGCAGGTGCCGTGCTCGCTGATCTTATCTTCACTAATAGTAGCCCCAGGACCTCTTATTCGAGCGGGTTTTTGGGCTTTAGTTTCTTTCTGGGTTGTGAGAGTCTATCTCTCTCTGTTTGGGTCTCTCCAGGGTGTTTTATTCTGGCCTTTGAGCTGTCTCTCTCAGAGACGATCTCTCTCCTGCTACCTACCAGTCCGCCATCTTGTCTCTTTTCCACCTTGGTGACTATTTGCTACCTGTAATGTTATGAACTATATTTGTTATATAACAAAATATAAAACAAACCAGAAAATTGTATACAGCAAATACACCCTCATGGTGATTTTACCCTTAGGGGAGAAAATTTAAAAGGAGTTCGGAGAAAAAAAATAGAGAAATAGAAGAAGAGAAAGATGTTAGAAGCAAGGCTGGAGAACAAAGAAAGATTATAAGGACTCTGGGAAAATGGTGAAGATTACAGGAATTTAAGAGAAGGAAGAAATAAAAACAAGAACAGAACAACAACCACAACAAAATTAGAAACAATGTTCTCACTAATATAAAAAGAAAAAAAAATCAAGAAAAAAAAGAAGAAAAGAAAAAAAGAATGCCCACTTCAGGGTGTGTCTCTGATGTCACTGATAGACAGTGGGCAGACAGAGCCCAGATCCATGATAATGATCCCAGAGAGCCAGCTGGAGATTTATGGCAGGGTAGTGGGTAATTCCAGCAGGCCTGCACACTTCCTTCCACTGACATTCAGGCTCACTTCTGACTCTGAGAAGAATTTGTTGAACCTGTAACACTCCATAGGCCTCCTGCTGCTTTAAACTTGGCTTTTGGCTGGCTTGAACTCTATTCTTTGACCTCTTGCCAACTTGAACTGAGTTCTGCCTCACTAAGACACTGGGAACCACTAGATGAAGCCAGCCATAGTGGCTCTGAGGTCCAAGCTCAGTTGTCCTCTCTCCAAGGCTACTAGCCAATTGCCTTCTTCTGGGTATCTGAACCCAACTAACTCACCAGCCACTGCAGTCTGCTGTGTCCACTGCTCTGTTCCACTGATGCATTTCTCTGTGGAGGCCTTTGGAGATGCCAGTGGTCACCGTGTGTCTGTAGGCTTGAGCTGCTCATCCCACAAAGTTAGTCAGGGCTCAGGGAGATAGCATTGCCTGCCACCTCTTTCTTCTGTGTTCAGGTCTCTTGTCACTCTCCTTGTGGTCTTTAATTGTTGCTTCAAATCCTTGCTGGGTCCCAGGAATCCATTTTCTTCCTTCTTCTCTTTCTCATATTGCTATATTCCAGTGTCTGGACACCAGATCTCAGAAAGGCTCTCTCCACTGTTCACCACTCTGCCATCTTCCTGAAAGTCTTGTTTTGATTTTTTTTTTTTTGGAATGCAGTTTTAGGTACAAATGCAATTTTTTTTTATTTCATGGGAAGAAGGGTTCCAGAAGTAAAAATCCTAGGCAAAACAAGAAAGATTATACTTTATATTATTTGCAGTTTTAACAAGTGGGTATTGTTTTGGAAAAACCCAATCTGGATAATGATGATAAAATGATACTTAAATTGCCAGTGTTTCTATGTGTGTCTATGCTTATGGCTGGTAATTCCTGGTGTGATACACATGGGCACACACAGAATAGGCAGATGCAGGTTGTAAGTTGAGAAAAGGTTTTTGCTCCTAAACTCGCTTGTATGTTAAATGTGATTAGGTTCATATAGCAGCACAATTTGTAATAGCCAGATCTTGGAAACAACCTAAGTGCCCATCAACTGAGGAATGGATAAAAAAGTTGTGGCATTTTTATACAATGGAGTACTACTCACCTATAAAGAATGATCACATTGAGATATTTATAAATAAATGGACACAACTTGAGAGCATACTCATAAGCGAAATAAACCAAACTCACATGTGTAAATACTGTATAGTCTCCCTAGTATGAGAGTTGGTAAGAGTATATAAGATTTTATGGTAATCATGATTTCCCATTTCATTGCTTTAAAGCCTTTCAATGTTTTCATTCATCAGTTGGAATGGTTTTATTCTGTTTTATTTGACTTTATTATGTGTGATGGTATGAAAAGCTGTTTTGAAGAAAACAAAACATTATGGCAACCATTGCTGATTTAATATCGTCTTCCTTAGAAGTCCTACCATGCTTCTACTCTGCTATTACCATCAGTTCTATCATGTTGTGTCTTATTGGGATTTTAATATATGTGATAGTATGAACAAATCTTTTTATTGAAAATGAGATATTATAGTAGCCATTGATCATAGTTATTCGGTTCAGAATGTCCTTTAATTCTTTCATTCTCTTGAATGGTTTTATACTATTGTGTTATGTTTGATATTATTGTATTTGAAACTATGCTCAGCTATAGCAGAGAAAGAGATATTTTGATAGCTACTGTTAATGTCCAGTTGTCTCATTATAAAGTATTGTGTTGCTTATGTTGTTCTGTTCTGATCTGCTTTGTTCTGCCCTCTTTTGTTTTATTCTCTTTAAAATAAAAAAAAGTGAAAAAAATGTAATTAGGTTCAATCAAGTAAAATGAGCATCATCATGAGTTGGACAGTGTTCCATATTGGCAATTTCATGTGGTTCAACTTAGTATCTAATATTGTCCAAGTTTATGAATCCAAATCTAATATTAGTTTATGCAAGCATGTCATTTTTGTTTATATGTCAACAATGTTATTATTACATCTTTTCTAAAAATTTAATTTTCAGGCATTGCATGAATTTTTGTATTTGCATGTAAATGGTTTATTTTATCACTGGGTTTCATTTTTAAAATGTCAAGGAGGCATTAAAATTGCTTATGAAGGGTTCAGAATGTAGCTCAGTGGTAGATCACTCCCCTAGCATGCACAAGGTCCTGGGTTCAACCCCCAGCACTATTAAAAAAAGAAAGAAAAGAAGCAAACTTGTAAAAAGGGTTGAGAAGGCTGCGAAGTTTTGCTTCTTAAGGCAGGACCCTGCAACATCCTATTCTGTCTAAGTGCGCTGCTGGAAAAACTTGGACACAGTAGTTACTATGTTATTTTATAATTAGCAATTTTCCCATTTAGTTCCACAGGGCATCAAGAAGTAGAAAGGGAGATGACAGGGAGAACATCTGTCTAGCGTGTGCCCAATATTGAGAAGGCATCATTTCTTCTTATCACATCAACTCCATAAGAAAAGTAGGTTTATTAGAAATGTGTAAACTAGGAAACTGAAGATTACAGTGTGGTTTTGTCTTTTTAGGTTGCTATAACAAAATACCATAGGCTGGTATTTTAAAATAACATCAATTTTTTTTCACAGTTTCAGAGGCTGCAAAGCCCAAGATCAAAGTGTCAGGAAATTTGGTTTTAGGAGGGCTTGCACAGGGGTGCGGTTAAAAAATAACAAAATGGTAGATGCTGCCGCTTGGTGCCACCCAATGGAGATACAGGGATCTTCCACATGAGACGTGGCATGTTGAACCTTGGCGCATGAAATGAATTTCAGCTTGGCTGTAGGCAGTTAAGCATGAGCTAGGATTGAAAGAAGGTGGGTTTTAAGGTGTGCTGTAAATCATGGATCATGCACAACGCGTTAACATGAAATTTTGTTTTAAACTGCAAAAACAGTGCCAAGGAAACACAGGAAATCTTAAGATTAGTTTATCGTGATGTTATAGTGACCATGAAGATGATCCACAAGGGTTTGAATGATACCATAACGGCTGCAAATTGTTTGAAGACAAGGTGAGGTCAGGATGTCCTTTAGCATCAAAACCCAAGAGAATGTTGAGATAGTAAATAAAATGATTCAAAAAAAAAAAACAAAAAAAAAGTAAATAAAATGATTCAATCAGACAAGTGATTAACTATTAGAGAAATTTCTGAGGTTTTGAACATCTCTTATGCTTCTATTAAAGCATTTTAGCAACAGGTCTGAACCTGAAGTGAGTATGACATTTGTTTTGGGGTTTTGACTATTGAATAAAAGCAACAGTGTCTGTCACTGTCATTGGAGTTGTGCGATTGTGCCACTGTAGATTCCAGGTTTTTAAGAAATGTCATCATGGGAGATGAAACTGTGCTTATGATTCTGAGACCAAGGCTCAAAGTTCTCAGTGGAAATCACCCAGTTCTTCTGTGTGAAGGAATCATGTCAATCAAGATCCAACATCAAGGTGAAGTTGATTGTGTCTTTTGCCCTTGGTGGAATTGTGTGAACTGAGTAAGCGTTTGTTAGAAATCATGTGCATGGAAATGATCTGAGAAATGGGCAAACAGTTTCAATCCTCCGTTATGGCAATCCTCCATGCCTTACATCTTCTCTGGTTCAGCAGTTTCTGTCAGACAAAAACATTACTGTGTCCTCATCTACTCTTTTCTGTAGATCTGGAACTGTGTAAATTCTGGCTCCTCCTCAAAGTCATAATGACACGAATGGTAAATATTTGGAATTGATTCAGGACATTGAGGCAGCCAGGACAGTGCAAGTAAAGATACTCATGAAAGAAGTCTTCCAGAGGTGCTTCAGTAAATGGTAAGAACAATGGAATAAATGCATTTGATGCAAGGGGAACTATTCTGAGGAGGATTAATGGCAATGTATCTTTTACTGTAATAAATTTTGCAATCGTAGTATTTTTTTAAAGAGCAGAATATATTTATTGAGAGAAAGAAAGCTTCTGTCCGAGAGAGACAGAAGGATTCCTGGGTGGATTGCCAAGGAGCCTGTGTTTTCTAAAAATTTTATAGAGCAAAACTCCAAGGTGAAGGGCCGGGGATTTAGCTCAGTGGCTTAAGTGCCTGCCTGGCAAGCACGAGGTCATGAGTTCGATCCCCGGTACCAAAAAAAAAACAAAAAAAACAAAAAAAACCCAAAAAAACTCCAAGGTGAGATGGGTCCAAACTGGGGGAAAAAATGAGAAATCGCAAGGTGGGCGTGAGATGGGACAGAACTATGGTCGACCAATGAGATCACAAGTACAATTGCACAGGTAAAGTTGATTAAATCTGGGGCAAATGTGAAAGTGAATCACATAGCAAGTGGGCATTCATATAGAGCAGGGGCTCTTCCTGTTGGGGGCTGGGTTAGTGGCTTCTTCTGGCTTCCTCAGGGTGACAGAGACCTATTTAGAATATCAATCCCTGATGTTTATCTTTAGGAAGTATGTGGGTGCATTTGTTTTATCTTCTGTTTTGAGATCTGGCCCACAGCGGAGGCGGAGGCTCTGTCTTCCCTGAAGTTGCAAGGTATCTATTGTCTTCTGTACTGACTCCTTCAAGGGCCTATCCCTGTCTCACTGCCTATAACATTGCTATCTAACTCAGCTGCCTGGAACATGACTCCCTTTTAAGAAGTAACCCAAATCACCAAGAGGAGTAATAGGCAATGACTGATCTGACTTCTTCAGGCTGAAGGGAGTTGTTGGTTGGCAGGCAGGGATACTCTGCAGAGGGTCTATCTAAAGGCCCCTGAATCACTGCATTTTTTTTTTAATCACACAGCTCACACTGGTTCATAGATGGAGCCTTCTCAAGGTGACCTCAGGGGTGAGGGGGTTCTCTGAAGTCTCTTTTCCATGGGGGCAGTCCTCATGATCTGATCACTTCCCAATGGCCCCCATCTCCTAATATCGATGCATTGGGAATTACGTTTTCAACATATGAGTTTTCTAGGGGGACACAAACATTCAAACTGTATCAGAGGGGTTATGATACTTTCCCAAGTTATGTAGTAGCTAGGTGAGGTGGCACATGCCTATAATTTTAGCAACTTGGAAGCTGAGGCAGGAGGATCTCAGGTTCAAGGCCAGCCTAGGCAATTTAGTAAGACCCTGTCTCAAAGTAAAGAGCTAGGTCACATTAAATATAAAAGCCCTGTTTGAGTAATATCCCAGCCTAAGAGTTATAGCAATAAGAGAAAGTAAATCTATTATTTTTTGAAGTATTTCCCTCATGTAATGAGATCAGAAAGACAGTTTCTAAATTTTGTCTTGGTTATTATCACAAACAGACATCTCTCTCTCTCTCTCTCTCTCTCTCTCTCTGTTCAGGGGTGATAATGTAAAGGCCTGAAGAAAACCAGGATTAATTCTGAGGCTAAGAGTAATTGTTTCTTGAGTTGATTTTGTTCTGTGGTAGAAATAACATGTGTATAATGTATCTGTATATATCTGAACTAAGCTGGGTACAGAGAGATTGAGGTAACTAAATTACAGGAGGAAATTTTTACAGTTAAAGTTCACACGAAAGAAAAGGGTTGGTGAGTATAGCTCAGCACTCCCTGGATTCAATCCCCAGTATGACCCCTCCCACAAAAGCCTCAATCGCCCCCCCCCAAAAAACCTACAGTGAATGAACAGCAATGTCAACTCATTTCTGCAAGTTTCCAGATGAAATATAAGATCCTTGGTTAAGGTAGAATCTCGGATACTCAGTTAACAATGTTTCAGTATAAATGTGCCCCAGATATTGCCTGGGATGTACTTGCCTGGGATGTAAATTTCCAAATCATCTGGCTGTCAGGTGTTGTTGAATCTGGAAACCTTGTGAGGGCTGCACCCTGCCATTTCCCTTCTATTCTTGTTCAGAACATTGATCCCTTGACTTTCACTCCAAAAATGTTCCTCAGGTCCCACTGAGCCACCAAAGGAGGCAGTAAGAGCCACCAGAGCCTTCGTTAGGGTGCTGGGCCCTGGGCCCTACTCAGCTCAGCAGGGTCATGGGAAGGACACCCCTGTCTGGGCCCAGCTGTGGAGCCCAACTGAGCACTGTCGAGGGTGGCACTAAGGAAGTGATACTGATGCTGGCTGCCATTTATTTGCCCCAACTGACTCAGGTGCCGGGGTAAGCCCACCCGCCCACCCTGCTCCTGCCTCGCTGTCTTTCCAGTCTGCTATCTTTCCATCCAGAGCTTGGCACAGTGCTGCCACACTTGCTTGCAGACGCAGGTCCAGGTTTTGTCGTGCTGGGGACTCTGCTTAAGAAGAGTAAATAAGATCACTGGGCCTTTCCAGGCCTTAAGAGGAATCTATGCAGGACAGAGGCTCTCACACTTTGCTTCACTATACAGAAGCCTCTGGGTTCTGTCACTGATAAATGACCTTGTAAGGTAGTCTCTGCACTAAAACTGAAGACCTCGAGGTTCAGAGAGGCGGAGGGACTTTCCCCAGTTCACACAACTGCTAAGTGGTAAGCTGACGGTGATGCGGCTCTGTGCAGAGGGAGAGAGTGTCACAGTGGGAAGCTTTGGGTTTTGGATTAAAAGAGTCCAATGTATAAATTTCATTTTACTCTTGAATTAATTTGCTGGGTAACTGGTCAAATGTCTTAACCTCTCTGTGCGTTTATGTCTTCATCAGTATTTCACCAGAGAAAGCCGTCCTACTCCCACTGGGTGGCTGCAGATAATCAACTAAGGCTCATTTGGAGCAAGGGTTTCCACCGCTGTCAGTTTTTCCCCACCTGTGGGAAGGCCAGAGTCTCCTCCAGCACAGCTGGGACTTCTGGGGCTGCCTCAGGACCCAGGAGCACACCACACACCCACAAGGGGGATGGGGACAGGCAGGCAGGAGGCAGCACATTTTGGAAATGACTACTTTTGCTTCTTTTCTGGAGGATGTGGCTCAACCAGTTTCCTCCTCCCTGCCTGGAAGCACCTGTGGGTGGGGGTGGGCAGAGGGCAGGAAAGGCAGGAGGCTCCTGCCAACCCGGCTGTGTCCAACCCGGATATTTAGCAAAATATCCAGGACAAACACCATTCATAGTGTCTCTGTGTCTTACACAGGAGGAAACAGAAGGAGGCGGAAAGCACCCTTTGTGAATCCCCTAACCTGCACCCAGGAGTTTACGTACACTCCCTAGTATTTAAAAAAAAAAAAAAACAAGCAACTTTCCGTACAAACATACGTAATTTTGTGAGCGTCAGCTACTGCCCAATATGGCACCTGCTTTACCTTATTTAATCTTTACAATGAACCATCAAGGTAAAAACGCTGCCTCTTTTACAGATGAGGAAAACCAAGGCACACAGAGGAGAAGCAACTAGCTCAAGTTCACGTAAGCTAATAAGTAGTGGAAAAATGGGTGGGGTGCTGGAGTCCATGGGAGGCCACTGGTAAATCAGTGTTTCCCCTTTGACTGAGGCTTGATTGAGGCTAAGCTCGGTCACAATCTGGTTGGTTTTGGTTTTATTTTGTGGTACTGGAATTGACTCCAGGAGCGCTCTATCACTGAGCATCATTCCCAGCCCTTTTTATTTGTTTATTTTGAGACAGGTCTTTCCTGAGTAGCCGGGGCTGGTCTTGAACTTTTGTCTTTGCATCTTCATCAGTATTTCGCTGGAGAAAGCCATCCGGCTCCCTCTGGGTGGCTGCAGACAATCGATTAAGGCTCCTTGGGAGCAAGAGTTTCCCCCTTGCCTCGGCCTTGCTAGCAGCAGGGGATTAGAGGTGTGTTTTCTGTTCTACTAAACTGCCATCCAGCCCCAGATAGAATTCAAAACCATATCCCGCGCTCTCGAGGGGTGTCTGGGGGCTGTTACCTGAGAAGTTCCAGGTTAAGTTGTGGTCTCACCTCGACCCTGTCATTTACACCCTTCATCCTGGCTTGTCACAGCACCCAACGCAGTGAAAATAAGGCCAGCTGGTGCCGGACAGATTGACCAGCAGCTACATCAGCATTAAGACTCTGAGGATGAGAAATAAAACTGAAACAAAAAAGAAAGAAAACTGAGCGGTTGGGCCTCTGGCTGCTTCAGTTGTCTGCCAGGGGCACTGTCTCCTTTACTGCCACCTCTGTGCTACTCCATGTCACTGAGTGAAAATGACGGGGACTGGCCTTCCCAACACCTCCTCTGCAGTGGTCTGGGGCTGGTGCCCTGGAGGCCACGGCCCTCAGCTCAGGCTCCTGTCTACCACTGTCGGCTTCATAATCCTGGACAAGCCAGTCTCCCCACAGCAGCTTAATAACAACAGGTCCTACTCCCCGTGTCATTTTGGGGACCACACGAAATGACCCCCATGAAGAGCCCAGTGCCAGATTTAGGCCCTAGAAGGGCTCCATAAATATTCCAGGTCTCTCTCCCCAGGGATGCAAGGTCTCTCGCCTCTCCCTTCTGTCCTCTTCTTCTTTTTTAAAATTTGTTGTAAAATATTCACAATATAAAATATACCATTTTGACTCACATAAATGCACAGTTCAGGGGCATTGAGTCTGCTCACATTGCACTGCAAGCATCACCGCCAGCCCTTTCCAGGACTCTGCCATCCCTCCACGGGGAGCTCGGCATCCACTAAACTCTTGTGCCCACCACCCTGCTCCACAGCACAGTGCAGCTGGCCCCTGTGCTGCTGCTGCTGCCCGTTGCCCGGGGTTTGACCATTCTACTACCTTACGTAGGGGGACCTGCAGTTTGTCTCTTTTGTGACTGCTCATTTCTCTTGGTCTTAGAGCCCATCTGGTTGGGACTAGAGAGTCACTGGACTCTCACAGCAGATAGGAGGCCTGGGAGGCCCCTCTGGGAGGGTGGAGAAGCAGGCCTTTCTATGTAGCTGCTGACCAGAGAAGACCGCGGGCGGCAGGATCTCTGGGCGGAGCTGCTCAAACCCGATGGAACTCCTCAGCAGTGCCTCCATGGCACGGCAGAGTGGAAGGAGTCTCTTCCAGCTGACCTTGAGAGTCACACACCTCTCCCTGACTGCCAGCTCAGCCTGTGCCGTGCCGTGCATGACAAGCTACTCAACCCCTCTGGCCTCAGTTTCCACATCTACAGAATGGAAATAATAATAGTCCCTGCCGCTGGAGGGTGGCTCTGTGGGCAGAGTGATGATGCCAAGGTGGTGTTTGCTCCTATCAAGGGCCAGGATACCCTCTTTGATGACAGCTCAGGGGTCTGGCTGGGGGATGTGGGCCAGAACTGCAGACCAAGTTGCATCCCTTGTTCTCCATCTGTCCAGTGTCTGATTTTCCAGAAAGCTCAGAAATGGCCCTTCAGGACATTTTAACAAGAAATAAAATCTCTTCGGTAATTTGGCAAATGGATTGCCTTTGGAACGAACGTTCTCAGTCTTGATTTAAGCCCAGCAGCTCTGCAGTGGCTGGATAGGCCTCTGTAGGCCGTTCTGCAAGGTCCTTAGGCAACCTGATGGCCTCATATCTGGCCATGCGTATGTGCATGTGTGTGTGCGTATGTGTGTGCAATTTGCCCACCTACCTGGTTTTCCTTGTGTGTGTGTGCAATTTGCCCACCTACCTGGTTTTCCTTCAAGCCTCCCTTTCGTCCTGTGGGGGAGGCACGACTTTCTCTTGGCAGATTGGAGGGCATGGGTGCGCTAGATGTTACTGAAAGACTTTGGTAGGGATGGTGGCCGGAGATCGTCAGCTACAGATGGTTCCCGAGGCCAGCTGGTGCCCCTCTGGGGTCTGGGCTTGGCCGAGGTGGATATTCCTGACCACTTCTTACCTAGGTGGTCTCTGTGCTGCTGGCCTGGCCACACACTGTGAGCGGCCACACTTTGTTCCTCGTCCTTCCACGTTCTGTGGCCCCCAGGCTCGTCTGGAGCCCTGGCTTTGCATTGCACCCCCCATCCAACTCATTCCCTCCCCTAGCTCTTTCCTCCTCTCCATTACACCTCCTGATTCTGGTTCCTGCAGCAACGATTCCCAAAACCTGCCCTTGGCCCTCAGCTGTATTTCAGAAACTCAATTACTTTCTGAGAAATAAGACTTTTTCATTTAATGATAATAAGAGCAATATTCACCCATTACAGGAAACTCAGAAATTACTGAAAAGTGGAGGAGAGCAAAGGAAAATGATCCAAATCCTTGTAGTGCAAGGAGTATTCTTGCTGGGGTCCTGATACTTTCTTTCAGACTTCTCTTTTCTTGCATATGTATACATTTTAAAAACATAATTAAAATAGAAAATAAAAGATGTGGACATTGCTTCTTTCTACAAAAGCGGCATGTTGCCTTTTGTATATGCGATCCTACATCTTGCTTTCCCCATTTTTATTAGTGGTTCTTTGAAAATATATAAAATGACTAAATATTCTATAGACAGTAATGATTGCTAATGTTTATTGAATCCTTACGATGTAAGGCCTTGCATACTTATTGTCTCAAATGATGTTCCATTTGCTTAAGTGCTATTCTATGTAAATAATGCTGTAGTGAACATCTTTGTGCACACATTTTCATGATCTGATTGTGTGTGTGTGTGTGTGTGTGTGTGTGTGTGTGTGTCTGTTAATGGGGATTAAACTCAGGGCCTCCACCCTGAGCTACATACCCAACCTTTTAATTTTTTATTTTCAGATAGGGTCTCACTAAGTTGCTAAAGTGCCCAGGCTGGACTTGAACTTTCCATCCTCTTGCCTCAGCCCCTCAGAGTGCTAGGATTACTGGTGTGGCCCACCATGCCTGGTTTCTGACCATTTCTTTTTAGACCAGGGCTTTCAAAACTTTTTACAAAGACAAAATCATAAACAATTTATACCTAGAGAACCAAACAGACTCTGACACTGTCATTGAGGCCAAAAGCAACTATAAACCCTGTAAACAGATGAATGAGGATGTGTTCCAATAAAACTTTATTTACCAAAACAGGTAGCTGGATGGATCTGGCCTGTGGCCATAGTTTGCTGGCCCCATTCTAGACTGGCATCCATCAAGGACTGAACATTTTTCCATAAGAGGCAGATAGAAAATATTTTTTAAAAAAGAGGGAGTGGGGACTTAGCTCAGTGGCATAAGTGCCTGCTAGGCAAGCACAAGGTTGTGAGTTCAATCCTTGGTACAAAACAACAAAACTAAACAAAAAAAAACTTCAGCTGTCCAAGTATGGCCTCAGCCACCACTGTTACTTCTCTCTCTTTCTCTGCCTCCTTTTAATTTGCTCCTTTCATCTTCTTTATCGTTGTCCTCCTCCCACGTTTTCATTATTCTGTCTCCTCCTTATCTTCCCTTCTTATTTTCCTTAGCTTAAGAAATGTAAAAACCATTCGAAAATAGGCCTCTACTGACCCTGGACAAGATAAATAGAAGTCAGACTCCTGACTCAGACAGCACATGCATTTTCAAGCTCTCCATACATGGGCCTGGTTGCTCTCTGGAATGTGGCCACTCTAAGAAAATGCCCATCCCACGCTCCTGGCATCACATGGTTTTGATTGCTACCCGGTTGGCCATTTTTTCTTATTAATTATCCATTTGCATTTCCCATTCTGTGAATTTTTTTGTGTTCTGCTTTTTTCTTTTTTGTTGGGATCTTTTTCTTTCCGATTTTGCATGGCTTTTTGACGAAGGGTTTTATGTCTCATCGTATTTGTTGCAATTATTTTTCCCAGTCTTTTACTTGGCCTTTTCGTTGTACTTACAATTATTTTGATGAATAGAAGTACTTAACTTTTATTTATCTTTGCTTTTGTGAGTTCCATTTCCTCCTTGAAGCATTCCGTTTGCTTTTGTGACTGTTGTATTTCCCAATTTGCTGTCAGCCTCTTGATATCTCATAAACAGTTCAAGGATGTGGTGGAGAAATATATAAGTTATAAATGCTTTCAGCTGCTCCTCACAGAAAACTGGATGCATAGTGGTTTAAGCCAGTGATTCTTAAACTGTAGCACACGTTCAAATCACCTGGGAGCCCTGAGTTGAGCCCCAAAACTACAAAAACAAACAAACAAACAAACAAACACCAAACAAAAACCCACAACCACAGCCAGCACCACCACAACAGTAAAACAGAAGTCACTTAGGGGAGTTGGTAAAACTCGGTTTCAGGCCTTCACTTACAGAGCGTCAGGTTCTGCAGATGCGGGTGGGGCCTGAGGAAGAACATTTTCCACACATTCCCCTGATGGGCCAGGATAGACTCACAGGAAAACTGGTGTAAGCCATCGAGATGTTAAATAACCTCAAAGAATAAAAAGCCTGGGGATGGTTAACAGCCTAGTGCCACCAGGCTCTAGGTCAATTCTCTTCTCTTGGCCTGTTAGCACTGCGCAGTGGCCAGTGGCCGCTAGAAGCACACCAAGCAACTTATAGGAGCACCATTCTGAACAAGGAGAAGGAGGGCGTGCAGAAAGCTCTGCCTTTCCATAGAACTGGGCACAGGGCTGCTTTGTCCAAAGCTTGCGTGAAATAGCTGATAAGAAAGGAGGGTGGATTTGGGGTGGCAGATAGTTGCTATTCTCAGGGGTTCCCTGCATGGGGTAGAGAGGCAGATTCCCAGCCTTCCCCCTTGGGCTCTCAGCAGCAGGTCCAGTGACTTGTCCTCTGTCAGGTTGTCTTAAGCTGGGTCTGGTCCTGACTGCCTGAAGTAATTGTATTTCTGCTTGGCTTCCCATCCCAAGGCTGGCCTGGTCCCCTCTTCTGGAATTGGATACTTTCCTGACTGAATTCTTTGCTAAATAACTGGCCTGGGTCTCTAAGTCGGAAACCCTGCTTGCTTCTGCCAGTTCTTCTCCCAGGTAGGAGTCTTGTTCCGAAGTCAGGCGTCATGCTTGGAGTTTTGCTGTGTGTTGACTGCCCTGTAGATCTGTCTGGAAGCCCCTAGTGTTGAAGGCAACTGAGTTAGTTAGAAATATTATAGGCAGTGAGACAGGGCTAGGTCTCACTCAGAAGGCTTCTCAAAGGAGCCGGTGCAGATACCTTACAACTGTGGGGGAGACAGACACCTCCTGCTGTGGGCCAGGCCTCAAGACAAAGGATCAAACAGGTGCATCCACATCCTAAAGACTGATATTCTAATTAGTTCCCTATCTCCCTGAGAAAGCCTGGAGTTACTATCCCATCCCCCTAAAGGGAAAGGTCACAACTCTAAGAATGCCCACTTCCTATGTGACTTGCTTTCCCATTTGTCCCTAATGTAATCAATTTTACCTGAACTATTAATCTTATTGGCTAACTATAGTTATGTCCCACCTTATGCCCATCTGCCTTGTGAGTTCCCAGTTTTCCCCACCTTGAACCCATGGTTTTACTCTCATAAAGTCCCTGGAAAAGACAGAGCCCTGGGCAACCCACTCAGGACCCCTTCTGTCTCTCTCTCAGACAGAAGCTTCCTTTCTCTCAATAAATATATTTTACTGTTAACCTCTGTTGTTCCTAAAATTCGTTCTTCGAGTTTAGAGAACACGAGCTCACAGACATACTAGGTCGGGAGTTTCATTCCCCTGTATCACTGGGTACCCCTTGGCTCCCTCTGTGGAGGCCCTGAGAGTGGTGGGCACCTGCCTCTGAAGGCTTGCTTGGGTTGACTGTCTGTTCTCTGCTTTCTGTCTGTGTTGGGAGGATTTCCAGCCTTCCTGGGAATGTTGGCGCTGGCTCAGCTGGCACAGGCTGGAATGGGGACTGGGGGGAGAGGTGTTGCCACTTGATGCTTCAGACAATAGGACATAGCAAGGGCCCAAAGGAGTGGACCACAGAGTGTCTGTATGAGCCCAGGTGTAGACACAAGGGCATAGAAGTAGCCCACCAGCAGAGAGGTCACAGGTAGCTTACTTAATCGCTTAGGATTTTAGCTGTTCCAAGTGAGGAAAACTGGTTCCAAACTGGCTTAAATGAAAAAGCTAACTGGGAAGTCCAGGACAAGGCTGGCCCCAAGCATGGCTCATTCCACTGGTTCAGGAGGTACCGCAGGGATCCAAACCTTTGTGTCTTTTAGTTTGATGTGCTCTGAGTTCACTTCTTTCTTAAACTGTCTCTCCCCTCATGGTCACAGAATGGCTGCCAGCAGTTCTAGGGGCTACATCCTTCCTATTTTCTTTCCAAAAGAGAAAGAGAAACATTTCCCTAATATTTCCCTGATGGTACAAACAAAAATTTCAGAATTGAGGCTTGTTAAACCCTGACTGGCCTGATTTGGCTCAACACTCTTCCCGGAGACCAGCCACAGGGGCCAGAAAAATGTGTTATGTGGATTGGTTAAGGGTTGGATCATTGGATTCTACCCTAGAATTGGGGGGAAGAATCATTTCTAGACAAACCACAGGGCTGGAAATAGGCTCCCAAAGGAGGTTCAAAGATGCTGCTGGTGGGAGAAAGACAAACTAGAGGTCAGAAAGCAACCTGTGAATGGAGGCTGAGTGTGGGGGTCAAGGCTGAATACTTAAGATAGTGGCAGGATTTTCACAGCAGGAGGAAATATGTCAGGATCCATAGATGGGAAGGAAGGGGAGTTGATACTGCCTGGATCACCAAGGATGTGAGTGCGGCTGGTGAGATGCTCTGGGGCAAACAAGTGCCTGGCTCTGGTCTTCTCTCCCAGCATGTGCTCCAGCTCAGTTTGCAGGTCCAGGTCCAGGTCACCTTGCTGGGAGTCTCACACCTCGCCAAGGTGACTCTTCTCGGTCTGGGATGAAAGTGACATCTGTCTACTCAAAGAACACATGATTCAGTCAACCACTGTGTTGATTCTTTTGGCAAGAAAAATGCTGTTTGGAGCATTCACTGCTGCTCAGGGCAAGTCCTCTTGCAGGGGGCTTTTGGGCTTACCATCCTTGCTATTTTCTGTAACTCAAATGTAATTTGTCAGTCCCGTGTGAGATATGGTAGCTTGAATTTAGTGCCGGGAGGAAAAAAAAGTTTGTGGCCAAAGATGCATTTGACTGCTTTCTGACATCAGAAGGCAAAACCAAGGTAAGGCTGGTGTCTTCCCACCTAGGGTGGAACACAGCATGCAAGTTAGAAATCAGTGTCCTGCAGCTCCTAGCTGGTGTCTGTTCTCCCCACCTTTATGGTCTTTGTTTCTTTTTTGTCCATAATTATCACCGTCCCCATTTTGTTTAGTCTTGTGAGCCTCCTAAATCCTTTTGAAATCTGAGTGAAATTCAAGGGAAATACATAAATAACATATGATTTGTTGATTTGTTTTCCCTTATGTGTGGATTTTTTTTTCAACATGGAAGAGAAAAATGTACAACTTAGACATAAACTTTGATTAAGATCAAACGCGGTCTCCTGATTGCTTGCCTTTTGTCTTTGTCCCACCTTCTTCCTTCTCTCTCTCTCTCTCTCTCTCTCTCTCTCTCTCTCTCTGTCTCCTCCTTCCATTGTACAAAAGCTTTTGATCATCTTTCTGAAGGGGAAGGAGAAATCTTGGAAGCTCAGAAGTGGCTGGTAGAACATGCCTGCTCCTGGACTTCCTCTGGAGTGGAAATTCATTTAAAGCTTGCAGTTTCCAAAGTGGCTGCCAAAGCCACAGCCCTGGGGGGAGGAATGGGGGACCAGATCTCAAGGACAGGCTGGAGCCAGGCAGTGGGGGTGGAATCAGGCCGCCTCACAGAGCCCATCCCTTGGGAATATACTCAGTGTGACAGGGGCTTCTTTCTAAACTGATAAATGTCCAGACCCCTGACTGCAGCTGGCGTGAGTCGTTGCATCTATCTGCTAAAGACCACAGAAGTCCTTATTTCCTCCTTCATTAAGCTCAATCTCTCCCTGCCTTCCAAAACACTCTGTCATCTAGGCATGTCCTACTGAGAACACCCCTACTGCTCTCAGCCCCCATGCTTTCATTGCCCTATGCTTTCATTGCCCACTGCCTCTCCCAGGACATTTGCACATTCTGCACTGTTTGAGAAGATCTGAACTTGAATTCTGTACCTGGTTCTTCCTTCTCTTGATCTTGGGCAAGTCATTTAACCATTCTGACTCTTGGGTTCTCTTTAGGCCGTGGAGTGAGTAGGTCTTTGCTGAGTTTTGGGCGCTCTGCCACACTCCCCATTCACACCATCTCCTTTTACCCAGGAGCTGGTCATGGCTTTCCTTCAGGAGCACCCCACCTTGCTTGGGGTCCATGGACCTCTGCATGGAGTTAGTTCTGCTGGCAGCTGTAGCAGGGGACCTGGGATCAGGGCTAAACGGTACATCTTGGTTCCTGGGTGGCAGGAACCCAAAGTGGTCCAAACAGTGTGAACCTCAGGATTCTCGCTGGGGAGACACCTGCTGCTTTTGGCTGGATTGGACCAGAAAGAATGTGATTGCAGTAGCTGAGCTCAGGGATCTGGCCCAAGAATGAGCCATCCCAAGGGAGTTAGAACTGAACTGAGTGGGAAGGGTGCGTGATCTTTCTTCCCCTACCAGGATGACCACCACTCTGGCTTCCTTCTTTTCTCTCTCCATCCAAATCCTCTCGATCATTTAGCCCAGCAGCAAATCCTCCTGTGGGATTCTAATCATTGACTCTCTACCCCCTCACTGGCCCCCACCACCTAGGACACAGTGACGCCACATGAGTCAACTCCTGGCTACCCACAGGCCTCTGTGGCTTCCTGTAGGTTACACAGCTCATCACAATAACCGTCTCCTGGACATTAGCCTCTGTGGGTCCCCGGAGGATCAAGCAGATCCACATCTCCTGTGTCCACGTGGGATTGCTCTTTGCCAAGGTTTTGTATTTGCAGCATCTGACACTGGGTGGCACATGGAAGGCAGGTAGGGTCATGGAAACAGTGCTGCCACTACCCCTGTCTCTATGGCTGTGTGACAAAGGGCAAGTCATCTTTATTCTACCAGCTTCTGTGTCTTCAGCTATAACATGAGGCTACTTTGTGTCCTACTGAGCCTTGTAGTTATTGACATAATTAATACAGAGCTGCTGGGTAGATGTGTGTTCCCTCCCCTGCCTTTCCAAAGCTGGTGGTGGTAGATGCTACGTAAGTAGATACAAAGATGACTGAGAGACAGGTATGTCCGGGTATTTTGGGGATCCTACTTTGTTTTAATCAGTGGGGTCCTCTTTGCGGAAGGGAACCCATGCGGCTAGTAAATGATTAAATAATGCAGCCAAGTTTTATTTTGCCACGGCAATGGATACGTTCAAGTCCAACCCAAGTTCCACTGCAGGCGTTGCCACCTCGGGGAGTGCTCCTTTAATCCCCCAGCACCTGAACACATCTGCTCGGCTTGGCTGGCTCAGCTCCTGCGGGCAGATTCAGCGGCGGGCTCCCAGTGAGGAAGCCAGCACGCAGCAGACTCCTAGCAAGGTTTATTGAGCAACTGAGTCAATAAATTCCCGTCCAGTACAGGAAGGTAGAAGAAATGGTGGATGAGGAGTGAGACTTGGAGCGGTGCCTGGAGAGCCTACAGCAGCCTCCGGGTGATGGAAAAGGGTCCTGACTTCTTCATTCCATTCTTCCTCCAGCTCCTCATTTTTCCTAGCTGAGCCACTGAGTCCTTGGGCTTGAGTTTGGATCTGGGTTCAAATCCTACTCACTGACTGATACTAGGCACATTATTTGTCCTCTTTGAGCCATCTGAATGCAGCCCAGTTAGTTCCCAGCCTGGTTTTGCTCAGAGACAGCCTTCCCTGGAGCCCTGGGTCCCTTCAGAGCCAGCCTCTGCCCTCCAGGCCGCCTGCCTGCCATTTACACATCTGTGAAGTATGCGGGGCTGGTGGAAACACACGCCCTCCAATCTGCCTGCAGCTCATGCAGGGGATTAGGATCTGTCTCATCTTCCCAGTTTGGAATGCTGGGTATTTGGTCAAGGATTCAGCTTCCCTTTTTACGAGGCTTTAAGAAAACCCAAATTAAACCCTGATTTGTTTTTAAAGATCAGAATTCTTAATCTTTCAGCGTTTGGCTCATTTTCCTTGCAGGCTTAGAGAGCAACATTAAACAGACTCTTGCTTAGCTCACTCTGGTTTTTCTCTGGGGTGGAGTGGAGTGGTACGTGTGGTGGTGAAGGGGTCACATTTTGTTTCACGATGCAGCTTGCTGTGAGTTTGGCCAAGATCTTTTACTTCTCTGGGACTTCATATTTCCCTCTGGAGAATGAAGGGACTGAACAGCAAGCCTTGTGCACTGAGGGTAAGACATCATTTAGAACGCCCATATTTCAGACAGACTCAGAGAGGAAGGGACTTTCGTAGGACCCACAGCTACTTACAGGCAGAACTAGATCAGGGTTCTGGTTTTTAAGAATATATCATCAGAACTCCATTTTCTCTCTCTGTCTCTCTGTCTCTCTCCTTCTTTTTTTCGAGACAAGGTCTTTTTCCATAGCCAGTTTGACTTCCAACTCACTACATAGCCCAATTCTCTCACTTTGGCCTCCTGAGCGAAGGGATTACAGCCATACACCACCATGCTCAGCAAAATCCCCAGTTATTCTGACAGAGAATTATGGGGCCAAGATGCAATGATTCTTGTGTAATTTTCAAGACCTTTGTCTTCATGGGTAGAGCTCAGTAGAGACTATGGTTTGTGTTTTAGGGAATATTAAAAAGAAAGGAAGAAGCCGGGCATGGTGATACATACCTATAATACCAACACTCAGGAGGCTGAGGAAGGAGGGTTGCCATGAATGTAAGGCCAATTTAAGTTACATAGTGAGTTCAGCATTTGGCCAGCCAGGGTCTATAGCAAGACCCTGTCTCAAAAAGAAGGAGAAGAAGAAAACTAGAAATAGGGAAATTAAGGTGCATTGACCCTATCCTGTGTTTCATTATTGGATATACCAAATTTGAAAAATCTTTGATTCAAACCAAAATGGTATGACAACCAGCTGACCTCAGGGCATTTCTCCCAGCCTCCAAAGACTGCCTATATGGGAAGCAATGACCTAAGCTTGTCCAGGTCTTAAAGGTTTCCCAGTATATAGGACTTCGGTTAAAATCTGGAAAGCACTCAGCTCACCCAGGCAAGCTGAAAGTGATTGCTCTAATGGTAAATGAAGAGATGGTTCTTCTAGCAAGGGCACCTTGGTTGGTCTAAATTCTGGCTTCTCCACTCACACATCATTATAGTTTGGATCGTAAGTGTCTACCAAGGTCCTTGGGGTGCTACTGGAAGGTGATGGCACATTTAGGAGGTGGGGCCTGTTAAGCAGTCCTCAGGTCACTGGGGCTTGTGCCAGTCAGACAGGATTATAGGGTCCAGGTTTGTTCCTGTTTCTCTCTGTGGTCATGGAATGAGTGGTTTTGCTCCACCATGTACTCCTGAGATGATGTACAGGCCTAAAGAAACGGGGCCAACCAATCATGTACAGGAACCTCCACAATAGCTGAAAATAACTTTTCTGTTTATGAGTTATCTCAGGTATTTGTTACAGTGGAACAAATGAAAGAGGCCATTACTAAACATAGGCCATGCAGCTTTGGTAATTGGATTTAAACAAGATACTCAATATACCCACTTCAGTGCCTGGCACAGAATAATCATCCGATATGTAAGTTACTTTTCTTCAGGAATGAGGACTCTGGTTTTTTTTTGTTTTGTTTTGTTTTCAAAGTCCCAGTATAAGGAAGAAAAAGTGTGATGGTGTGCTTGAGGAACGATTATAAAATCATGGAATGTTTTCCTTGGGTTTGGATATGTTGAGGTAAATAACCATGTCTCTCTTGTTGAGTTCTTGGGCACAGTAACCATATTTGCATTACTTTCCCTCTCTATGAGAACATCTAAGAAAGTCATAGATCACGGGTTGGGTGAAGAGCAGTGTTATGGTTTATATCTTGATGCCCCCCAAAGCCTCATGCACTCATGCGTGGGGCTTTTGGGAATGACTGGATCATGGGTGTGTAACGCTGGATTGGCCCACTGATTGGTTTAGCATAGTTCTGGGTGTGGACTATGGATTTGCTGAAGAGGAAAGACTCACTCTGGGTGTGGGTGGCAACAACCAATAGGCTTGTAGCCTGGATAGAATAAAAAAGGATGAGAAAAAGGACATTTTACTCTTTCTGCCTACCCTGCTATGGACTATCACTCCTCTGCCATGCCCCTTTGCTGTCTGCCCTGCCTCTCCTCCTTTAATTTGTGGGTGTCCAGTTGAGTATTTTACCCCAGGAACAAGAAAGTAACTAAGACAAGCAGGGTCCAATCCTGAGTGGCATAGCTGGTATAGTGAAAGAAGAAAATTATTTCCTGAGACCTAGTTTAAAATCCAACTCTAAGTGGCATTCATGGCTGAGTTTAAACTGGATTTGGGGACATTATGTCAACTCCCTCAATTGAGAAAAGATGATTTTCCTTCAGAGACCTGGGGAGAAGAGCCCCAAACCCTTGCCTCCTCAGGGGCCCCAGAGCTACCACACTACTCTGCTGGCAGCTGGTCTCTGGGCTTTAACCAGTCTCAGTCAGTAAAGGTCAGAAACCCCGAAGATCAAACTCAGCTGCCCTACAGACCTCCCTGGTGAGTTTATCCTGGGATTGGTTTCCCTTATCTTCATTTCTGCTCAAGTGTGAAACTGGAGACTGAGGACTGAAGTTTGGCTTCCTCGATTTCCCCCAGGAGATTGAAACAACAGCCAGGAAGCTGCTAAATGGCCCTGCTGCACGGCCCTCATGCATCGAGCACCTATGGTTTGCCCATGCTTCTGTGCATTATTTCTACCCACGTCAGCACTGGGTGGAAGCTGGAGCATTTATCACCATCTTTCTGTGGTTTTTGTCTGTCTCGCCACTCTATGTAAACATCAAGAGGGCAGTGACTCTGGCTATTTTATTGAAGGCTGTATCCTCTGCCCTTGAATGTCTGTTACTTAGAGGCTCAATAATTATCTGTTGGGTGGCTGGCTGCAGCTTCAAGGGCTTGAGGGGCCTGATGAGTTTCACAAGCCTAGATTGATGGAAACAGGGCCCAGTTGTGTCTAACACCAACTTCTTAATCCCTGTGTTGTACTCATGGTTAACCCAAAAATAAGGCAGGGAAGCTGAAATATATGTTTTTTCAAAAAAAATTTTTAAATTTAAAAACTAGCCAGTAGAACACTTGTGAAATAAATGGGAACGTGGGGAAAGGAAAATAAGTGTCTGTATAATACCATACCCTAAAAAATTATAAATTTTTAGTAATTATTTTTATTCATTTTTTTTCTAGTTATGTTTTTAAAAAGACTAACTAGGCTGGGCAGAGCTGGAGCATGCCTATAATCCCAGCTACTCAGGAGGCTGAGGTAGGAGGATTATCAAATTTGAGGGCAATTTAGCCCTCAAAATAAAATAGTCTCAAAATAAAATAAAAAAGACTGAGGATGTGGTTCAGTGGTAGAACACTTACTTAGAATGTGGGAAGAGCTAGATTTCATCTCCAATACTGCAAGCAAGACAAAAAACAAAATAACAACAATAAAACAAACAACAAAAGACACCCAAATTTTAGTCAATGGTCTTGGCTACAAATTTAATTCCTCGTCTTAATATTTTTATCATTTCAATCCATTTTCTTCATTATTCTCATTTTAGATGACGTTTAATAATTAGTTCATAAGCAGCTATGTTTCTGTTAATATAATCATTGTCTGTAGTTGGCACTTAGACAGTAGCTTCCATTATGGGGAGTATTATGATGAACATCTTTGGGAATAAATTTAATCTTATATTTTGTTAGAAGTGGAGTCATTAGGTTAAAAGGAATTTCATTTCTAGAGAACTCCAGAATTTCTGAGAAGTCATTTCTTGGGAATTTATTCTCAGGAATGGGAGCAATGGTTTGTTGAAATATATGATGTCTTGAAACATTCCCACTGGGACTGTCATCTACATGCTGGAATCTCACTAGACAACAGAAACGATCAGGTTTAACTAAAAACAGGCCCAAGTAACCCCTGAGGGGAGCTGGTGAGAAAAGAAAGAGCCCAAGCTTGCTCTATAGGTGAGATTTCCTGAGAAGGAAAGTTGAACAATTTAAAGCAAAGTTGAAAAAAACATTAAAAAATAAAATAAAATAAAGCAAAGTTGAAAATAATTTGAAGGTCTTCCTGAAACATATCCTATCCTTCCTAATATTAGCAAATAATATACAAATAATTCCTTTTTTCCAAAATCAAGATCAGTGTTAGAGCCCTATTCCCCTGTGGTGCTATAATTGCTACTATCTTTCATATCAAAGCTACTTCTAGAGTGAGGCCACCAGCTGAGAAGTAAGCAAAATTTCCTGAGCTCATCCTAGGAGGGTGGGAGTAGAATGCCACATTCCATGCCATTTAACAGGAGAAAGAAATGCATTTCAGCTCTGGCTGGGTGTCAGTTTCCCTGGGTAGACCTAGGAGGGACAGGTTGCATTGCTGACAGGTTTTTTGGTCATTTTGGTTATTATATTTTCTTTTTAATAAATTTAGTTCTTCTCTTTGGTTCTTTTAAGAATTCGTGACATTGCAAATTTTATTGTCAAGTTTCATTTTGACTTCTTTGAAGAAGATAGAGTTGTTTCATGAGCCCGATAGTACCAGGATCTAAAGTCTCCTTTAGTGTGTTTCTTTTGTCCATTTTTCATACTGATTTTCACTCATGACATCGTGTCTCCTTGTGTACTTGGTCATTTTTGAGTGCAACATTTGTGTTTGAAAAAATATTTTTAGCAATAATTTGAGGCCTAGGATGATGATATATCTTCAAGAGGATTTTAAATTTCTTTGCAAATTCTGAAGGACACTAGAATCTAAAATAACCTAGACTAAAATTTGTGGCCCAAAGTTCCTGGGCTCTCAAGTGTCTACAAGCAGGGTAGCAGACCTTGCAAAATTACTTTACTTTTGATTCACTCTTTACTGTGGGATGCACCCAACCAGAGCTGAAATGCATTCTTTACTCTGGGATCATTTTGTGATTTTTTTCTCTGCATTTCCAACATTTTTACATACTTATTATAGAAGATTATTTTAAATTAGAATGAATAATCATGTAGACCAAAAAATGAGAGAGAGAAAGAGATCAATTACTCTGTTTTTTTTTTTTTTACATGTGAAAAAGTCCAGTTATACATGAGGCCCCTGCAATCTGAAGGTGGGAGGTATTTTAGGTAGATTAGCATTTCCTGAAGAAGGCCAGGTCGATAAAGGGCACCTATCTCTACTTTAACCTAGAACAAAACTCACACCAGCTCCCCGTTGTAACTTGGTTGGTTCAAGGCTTCTATCAACTTGCCTGTATAAATGTGAGTCCTCCATACTTCCTGCAAAAAGTCATAAGTAGCAGATAGCAACACTTAATTTTGATCTCCACATTAACAAACACTAAAGAAACATAACTGGTTAACAAAGGAACAGGTAATATACAATATAGTACTTTGAATGTACCATGATTTGTTCCATCATTCTCCTAATGTTGGATATTGAAGCTATTTGTATTTTCCCTTATTACCAAATATTTTTAAGTGAACATCTTATGCCTACCTTTTCACCAGAACTTTGAATTACCAAATATTTTTAAGTGAACATCTTATGCCTACCTTTTCACCAGAACTTTGAATGGGGTACAGTCCTCGCAATGGGTCCAAGGGTATGAACATTAGCAGACTTTTGGTATATATTGCCAAATTACTTTCTAGAAAATGTGTTCTAATTAATACTCCCATCAGGAGCACACGAGAGAACTGGCTATAATCCTTACCACTACCAAGTGTATAATTAAAATATAAGTCTTTGGCTAACTTGATAAGTAAAAGGATGGTTCCTCTTTGTTGTTTAATTTGATTTGTATTTTGCACTATCTCGTTAATGCAGTTCCTTTCGTGGTGAAAGTAGTTTATTATGCAGAGGGTTCCTCTTTAACAGCAGTAACCTTTAACATGGAAGCAGTTTCTTTAGTGTCTTAACAGCTGTTTTTTTGTGGGTTTTTTTTTTAGTATTTATTGAAAAGTACCTATGTTGCATAACATGGCATATCAGATTAGATTTTTTGTTTGTTTGTTTATTTTGGGGGCTGATGATTGAACACAAGGCCTTTTTGCTGGGCTACATTCTCAGCCCTTTTTTATTCGTTTGATTTTGAGGCAGAATGTTGCTCAATTTCCCAGGCTGAGTTTGGACTTGAGGTCCTCCTGCCTCAGTCTCCCAGACTCAGGATTATAAGCATGCACCTCATGGCCACCTTCAGAGTAGTTTTTACTGAGTCATTATTAGCATCATTCTTGAGGTCCCGCTGCTTTCTTTCTAGGAAGAAGGGATGGAGACCCAAGGCTGAAAGGGTGAGCTTAAAACCAACAGGTGACCAACAAGTAGGAAAAAGAATACAAAACATATGAGTACATTTGTTTTTAAAAGTCACATACACATTTTTAAAAAAACATCTGGAAGAATATAGCTCCTACCACGGACAGTGGCAGACTAGGATTTTCTATGAACTTGCCAGTCTTCTGAATGGAGCATCCCCTCATATTTTGTCAGGTTTGATAGCTTACAGTGACAGGGAGAATAAAGATCCGGGTCCATAAAGAAGCAAGGTGGCGACTGGGCGCAGTGGCGCTTCCCTTTGATCTCAAGTGCACAGTAGCCCAAAATATTATGATTTGGACACCAGCCTGGGTAACTTAGACCCTGTTCCCCTCAAAGGAAAAGCGTTAAAAGGAGAAGGAGTTCAAACGGAAGGAGGAGCCTGAGAGCGGGAGGGACATGGCATTGTGTCTGTTGGATAGTGGGTCTTTGGCATCAGACTGAAGAACCCAAGAAATGACCCAGCCCAGGAGCACTGATTAGGGTGCGTCCTCTGGGCTGGTTCCAGGAGCCCCAGGCAAGCTTTTCTGAGGAAACCACTGGATTCTGAAATCAGCCTTTAGGACTGATTTTGGGTCTTCCTTGTGGATGGGCTATAATTATGTCCATTATACCTGTCTTGAATGATTCATAGGAACAAGGGGCTTATACAGGAGCAGTGTTCCTCTTAAATTTTTTTTTTAATTTACATTTTCCGGTGACTCACTAGCATTGAAAGTGTAGTCTCATCGACTGGAGAAGAGAAACTGGGGATGAAAAATAAAAGGGAAACGTCAGCAGGGTCATTGGAGACAAAATTGTTTAAATCAAGTCCAGGAGATCCTGGGTTCGTGGCCTGTGGGTTCAGGCTAACGTCCTACTCTCTCAGCCTCTGCCTTCTCCTCTTCCAGAGAGCAAGGGACAGCAGCCCTCAGCTGCACAGAGGTGGCAGAACTAAAACTGCACACCAAGAAGTTTGTGCCTTGAATCAGAAAGATCAGGGTTCAAGTCCCTGCCTGGACCCTCAGGCTTGTTGTGTGACCCCAAGCAATTCCTTTAACTTCACTGAATATCAGTTTTATCATCTGTAAATTGGGAAAATCAGTGCCAGCTTTGTAGACTGTCATAGAAATAAGTGAAATTATTTGCATTAAGCACCTGGCAGAGTAATGAAATACCAGCAAATATTTACTGATGTTTGTACTGTACTGAGCATTTTATGTGCAGTACTATAGCTTAGTCCTTATGATAACCTGGATCTGAGCACTCTTACTCTCCTTAGTTTACAAGTGAGGAAACTGGGCTGAGGGTAGAGATTCGACCAGCATCTTACAGTTGGTGAACAGCAGAGTTTGGGGACCCGGGAGTGCAGGTCTCACTGACTTCCTTGTACAGTGCAGAAAAGTGGATTTTACCACCAGCCCCACTCCTTTCTGGAGGCAATGGGCTTGTCCTTACCCCCTTAGGACAAGGACTTTTGGTTATGTTGCCACAACTATTCACGGCCCCCTATTAGAAACTTGGGGTCATCTTTGATCCCTCCTCTTAAGGCCTCACAATTCCATGTCAACACTGCTGGGACCACTGAAGAGTTGCTGAGTTCCAGATCTACCATGCTGGTCACGCAAATCTGTCCCACTCCTCCTTCCCTTGGTGCCTGCTGAGTGAGTTCTTGTTACATCTTTCTGCCCCTTGTAGCCGATTTCAGCCACCTTCTCATTGGTTTCTTCACTGTGCCTCCCCAACTTCAATGGCTTCTCATGTCTGTCATACTTGCTGCCAACCCCTTCTTAGCCCGGCACGTGACTCCCCAAGTCCTCTCTAACTCTCTAGTCCTGGTTCCCTCAGGTTTAGGAAGAGATATGAGTAGGTGCTGGGTCTCTGCTCCCCACCCCTGCTGGCCCCCTGAGGGACCCATAGCTCTGAGCTCCCTCCCTCCTCCCAGCCCTTTGGGCTAGTGTCGGAAGGAAGTTGGCTGTGAAAACCCTTTGGGGCAGTGGGTAGCCAGTAGTCTGTCCAAGCCCCAGTGTCTTAGGTCTTAGTCATCCTGTGCAGGCCAGGGGTGTCTGTGCATAGGGTCTGCCACCCGCTCTTTCCTCTTTTCTGCCAAAATAGGTAGGAGGGAGGGGTTTCCCTGCTAGCTGTCCAGAGCCTCTTGGGCAATCTCCAGCTGGTGGCATTAACAGGAGCCCCCTACTTCCTCTTTCCCAAAGGAAATTGAAAGCCCCCTTCACTGTGGCCTTGGACCTCACAGCTGAAGCAGAAAGGGCAAGGCAGAGGTATACAGAAACTCCTGGACAGGCGGCTGACTCTTTCAAAGACCAAATTGGGCCTGGAGGCCTCAGCAGGGGCCTGGACTGGGGCGACCCTGCAGGCACAACAGGTGCTTGTGGGATGTGAGGGGTGGTGCTGAGGGCCTGGCTTGCCCAACAGACAGCGAAAAATAAAAAAATAAAAAATTAGAGGACTCAAGGCAGTCACAGGCTCTGAACAGAGGGCCCTGGGCACTAGGTTCTGTCCACCGACATTGCTGTGCATATGTTGGGGACAAAGGTGACATCTCTACCCCGAAGAAGTTAGAGTCCTTACTGGGGAAACATCATAATCCTGTGATTTGTAGCTTATCAAGGAATGTCACCTCCTGGGAGTCTAAACAGGAAGCAGTTTTGTTATTTTACATCTCTTTCCATTATACTGTGTTGAATCTTTCTTTCCTGTTCTTTGACACATTTCCCATAGCTTCTGTCACTTCGGAGTTGGTGGTGGTGGCTAGGAATGCCCAGCTTCCTTCTTGGGATATGGATGTGTCAATTTCTTAGGCCCTTTTGTTTTCAGCATTGGACCTTAACTTAGTTCTGGGATGGTTAAATCCTTACACAACCTATGTAAGCTGAGGTACAGGGTCTGGGAGCAGAGAGGAGGGAGCAAAGAGGAGGGTGCTCAGCCTGGCCTGGGCTTAAGATGACTCTACTTAATTTCCGTGAGAGTGTTCTCCCCTTCCGGAAATTTCTTTAGAGTGCCAAATACCTATTTTAGAGTCATTGTTAATTAGAAGGCAGGGACCTTCTGTGTCTCCAGTGTCCATCAAGGTGTGGCAGGTGGGAAATGAGTGAATGAATTAGCTGGTGTTGCTTGAGGAATTGTGTTCTCTTATGTTTTGGAATGTCTTTTCCATTATTCTTGTTCATTCATGTTTATGTTATTCTATCTTTGTTTTCTTTCTTTCTTTCTTTCTTTCTTTCTTTCTTTCTTCTTTCTTCCTTCCTTCCTTCCTTCCTTCCTTCCTTCCTTCCTTCCTTTCTTCTTGCTATGTAGTCCAGGTTAGCCTTGAACTCACTATGTAGCCCAGACCAACCTCACATTCATAGTGATCCTCTTGCCTCAGCCTCCCAAGTACTGGGATTACAGGCATGCACTGCCATGCCCGGCCCTTAATGGGGATCTTGGAAGACTTGCAATTCTTTGCAAGAGTTTTTGGAAGGTGGTTATTATGGACTGAATTGTGTTCCCCTTAAGAGTCACAGATTGAGGTCTTAACCTGCAATGTGTCTATATTCAGAGGTGATTGAGGATAACTGGGGCTAAATGTTGGGTCCTCATCTGATTGGCCTGGTGCCGTACTATGAAGAGGCAAGGGTACTGGACAGTTCTCTTTGTGTGCATGCAGAAAAAAGGTCCTGTGAACATCTGGTAAAAAGGGGGCCACTCATAAGCCAGAGGCTCACCGAAAACCAGTCCTGCCAGTTCCTTGAGCTCCCAGCCTCCAGACCCATGAGAAATGAACCTCTGCTGTTTAAGCCACCCAGGCTGTGGGTCTCTGTCATGGCAGCGCTCAGCCTGAGTCAGGGGCTGGGGCCTTGAACTGGGGGTATGCCTGGCCACATGGAAGCTTTGTTCCTGGTCACCTCCATGCATCTCTTCCTCCTGCTGCAGCTAGAAACCCCCATGTGTCGACTTCCTCTTCTGCAGCAGCCCCCCAATGCTTTTCTTGGAATAAACTCTCAATTCTTGTAGCGCCATGCCCCTCCCTCCAAGGTCATGCTCACGGGACTGTGTCCTTTCTGATGACATACCGATCACTGGTCTATTTATAACAATGACTCACACATGAACTAAACTTGTGCAGGAAGAGATTGGCTCAGGAGCCAACTCTCCTGGAATATAAAACAATTTGTGCTTGTAAATGATCACCACTTCATTTCCACAAGATCGCTCATCCTTGGCCTCCTCTTGACCTCTTCTTGTCCAATCACTTAATAAAACCCTCATCCCCCCTGCCACCATCCTCTCTTGTTTATCAGGAACCTGGCTGACCCTGTAACCTGCAGAACCAAGCAAGTTCTTCTTCAGTATTAACCTTGAGACCAAGACTTCCTTGCTCTGCAGCTGGGAAGATTTCTGCAGGCCAACGGTCCTTTGTTTGCGAGTGGTTCACAAGCTCAAGGTAGGATGCATCCGGAAGTGGGTAAATCTGAAGCCCTGAGGATGCCCCTTCCAGCCTTTGACCAGTGGTTCCCACAGGTCCCTGGTAGCCTGCTGTTTGTGGGTCTGCAACCCACTGAAGAGATTCGCTGGCAGAAGCGGGTGTTGTTAGTCAAAGCAGCTTCAACACGTCTCCCTCATCTGTTGGAGGCAGTCTCCTGTCACCTCCTCCAGCAAGTGTCTACAGAGGGTCTGCTACCTCCCATGGTAGTTGGGTCACTGTGGTCAGCTTGGGAGATGAGATGTCCCCTTGCCAAATTTCTCAGCAGTCACTTCTAGTGCCTTCTTCACAAAGAACATGGTAGAGGTCCTGAGTACAGTGATCCCTTGGTTTCCTGTCCCTGTCTTCACTTATAAGCTTTCCACATCCCTGCTGCCCTGGCTTCTGGGTGGAAAAGATCACTGTACCCCGTGACTCCTCCCCTGACTCTTGTCATGGCCCACTCTTGCTCAGTGGAATTCAGTCTCCTCTGGCTCTTCCCTGCCTGCTCTCCACAGGCTCGAGCCTTTTGCACCCCTAACCTCACTCCAGCTTGCCCTGATTTCCGTCCTTCACCATCTTTCCTCCTCTCCCCTTCTTTCCTCCAGGGGACCACAGGCCAGCTTCTGCCTCCACTCATGGCAGTGTCTTATCTCCTGATGGACACCTCCAGGGCAACCCTTTAGGTCCTAGGCATTGGTGGTCTCTCAGAAACTTTTGACATTCTTGAGCTCTGTCCATCCTGGCTTCTGATATACCACACTGTCCTGGTCCTGGGGTGCCCCTAGATTCCACTCCCTTCTCCCCGTGCCTTGCTGCAGGATTCCATCTCTTCTCCTTTACATCTCAGCCTTGACAAACAACTGGCGGGGCTGCCCTCAGCCTCTCCCCTCCAATCCAGTGTCTATCAGACAATGTCACTCCTGCTGACACCTCTACTCCATAAGGCCCCGTGATGGGTTCTTCTCCAGCCTTAGCCTCATCTTCTGCCACATAGTCACTGCCCACAAAACCCACTTTTCAACCATCCTAAACTGCTCAAACTCTCACAAATTAGCATTCTCTTCTGCTGCCTCTGAGGCCTTAGCACAAAGTGTGCCCAGGGTGCCCTTACCACACTCTTCCATCGCTCAGCCCCACTCCGCAGTTGGAATTCTGCTGGGCCGGGCTTCTGGGACCAGCCCTTTGTTTTTCAGTTAGGGTGAGGGGTGTCATTATTGCTTATTGTGAGCGGGGGTGGGGGGGTGGTAGTGAGAGTGAGTGAGAGACAGAGAACCAGAAATCGTTGCCTTTACTTCTGAATCCCACTGCCTACCAGTCTGACATTCAGTCTGGGTCTCAATTCTGTTATTTTATGCTCCCCTGGGAGTGATTCTCTTTTTAGTTGGTAGTTACACATAATAATAGTGATTACAGGATTAATGTCTATTTCCCAACCAGGTATTGAGGGTATTGCTTTTCCTTTTAAACATAATTTACTGTTAACTCTTGAAGAGACCCATGAATGCCTGTAAGCCATTATTTAAGTCTGTTGAGTCTTGCTACTTACTTTGTTTCGGGTGCTTTTTAAAAACATAAGATTACAAACACAGTTGAAGGCCTCTAAGTTGCAATGCATGTCTATAAAATTTCCTTTGCTATATGTTAAATAGTAAAAAAGAAATTCCACAATATGTGCAATGTCTAAGGATAATGAAATGATGAACCCCTCTGTACCCACAACCCAATTAAGGGAAAAGAAAATGTGTTACTTTTAAAGTTCTCTCTGAAAATAAAAATAAAAATAAAATAAAATAAAAAATAAAAAAAATAAAAAAAAGAATAAAAAATAAATAAATAAATAAAGTTCTCTCTGAGGCCCCCCTCACCCCAGTCCACTTCCTCCCTTCTCAGAAGTAGCCATTATCCTGAGTTAGTGTGTATGATTTTCTTGCTTTTCTTTATACTTATACCAAATATCTTTGTATCCCTAAACAATAGGTATTTAGTTTTGCTGGTTTTTTAAACTTCATATAAATGGAAACAGTTTGTTTTCATCTGGTACCTACTGTTTTTGTTTAACATTTTGTGCACCCTGTAATTCATTCATTTTCACTGGTGATTTTTCTTCTGCTATGTGGGCATACCATACTTTATCCATTCCCCGGCTGCTAGAGATGACAACCGTTTAGTTTGCTTCCCACCCTCTCTACAGTCTGCCTTTTTCTTCCCATGCCTTTCTTCCTGTTACAAGCTGCTGCAGGGAGAATCCTCCTGGTGCACATGGCACCCCTGCAGCAGGATTCCTGGTCATAAAGGAACTTCTTCACATTTCCTAGATGTTATCTATGCTCTGGTCTCAGTATGATTTGTCTCCCAGAAGTTCATGTCCTGCTGGTACTGAATGTGGCAGTGTGGAGGTGGTGGAATCTTTGAAAGGTTGAACCTTGTATTAATTATGTAATGGGGCACTGTCCTTGGAAGGAATTGACAGTGTTCTCAAGGAGTGAGTGAGTTCCTTCTAGAGGGGTTGCTGTAAAATAATGAATTTGGACCCTTAGTGTCTCTAACTTCCTGTCTCACCATGTGATCTCTTGATATCGCTCACACTATAATGCTATCTGCCATTTTGGGATGCAGCCAAGGGGTCCCTCATAAGAGCTGAGTAGATATCGGTACCATGTTCTTGAATCTCCAGACCTGTGACTGATACAAACTTTTACAAGTAAGCTGCTTAGCCTCAGGTGTTTCATTCCAGTAAAAGAAAACCACCTGTCTGCATTCCCATGAGCAGTGTAACCATATGCTAATTCTTCACAATCTCACCAGTGCTTGATCTACAACTTTGTGGATTCATTAGATAGGATATGTTGTCTTGCTATTTTCCTAATTACTTGTAAAGTTGAACATCTTTTCAAATGTTTTTTCTTCTATTAATTTCTTGTTTATATTTTTTGCCTATTTTATTTGGTGATTTTTTTTCTTAGGAGTCCATTGTCGGCACTCTGTGAATTTTAAACATGGATCTTTTGTTACACAAAATTTTTTGAGGGGTGTAGTCTAAGATATTTTAAAAATTATAGTTAAATACAACAGATCTTAATTGCTACATCTTGATGGATTTGACAAATGCACCCAGCTATTGACCCACTCCATTACCATATGTTATTAAATGTTTCTATCATCCTAGTAAGCTGCTTTATGCTCTCTCCCAGGCAACTACTGTCTTAACTTCTTTTATTATATTAATTTTGCCTGATGTAGAAATCAATAATACCGCAAATATGTCTGGCTTCAGTTCACCATGTTTTTAAGATTCATCCATGTTGTTGAGTAAATTTCCATTGTATAAATATACCACAATGTGTTTCTCCTGTTAATGGATATGTAAATTGTTTCAATTTTGGGCCACTATGAATGCTATAAACACTCTTTTTTTTTCTTATTTTATTTTAAAAGGGAGTAAGATTAAACACAACAAAACAGAACAGAATGGGACATAAGAAAGCATAAATTTCAAAGCTAGACAACCAGAGATCTTCACTATCTGTCATACTGTCTCTTGTTTTCTTCCAAATGGTTGTCCTTATCTTTGCATATGGAGAGCTCATACTAAATAACATAGCCAATCTTTTCACAAGATGTGTAGTTCACTGGCTCCCACTT